>SNQJ01S0047391.1:52104-71509 GCA_010110895.2 Picea sitchensis | reverse complement strand
AAATCAATAGCATATCATCAAAACAAAACAATATCACCGTAAATGAAATGACCCAAATAGCCCACTCCTTGACTCAATCCGGAGTCCAAGGGAGTTCCACCGATGCCTCTGCATCCTCAAGGTCCGAAACTCTGCACACTCAATGAAACTGAGTCAACAACACCTGTCTACATCAACGTAGTAAAAACATCCTATCATATAACTTAACGCGTCATAATGAAGGAAAAAGTTTTATCATCATAAAAATCCAGATCACTTGCGAGCAAGTGTCCTCAAAGAATAAGTTTGGTAAGTGCGCCAGAGCGGGATGTTACACCTACCTGCGTGAAATAATGGTTAATTTTGTGGATCTTTTCCTTGTGTGCACTGGCGAATTTGGTGTCATTTTAATTTGTAATTTTTTATATCAATGGATTTGTATTCTTCAAATAATTAGGTTTTCAACTTACTTCTCCCAGCCTCTCGCTTTATTATCAAACATATTCAAGTTTCCAAATGATACATTCAGTTAAGGAAATAAATTCTAGTTTTTGTATTATTTGGAAATTAATTTACTTTTCCCATGTCTTCCAAGGTGTGCAAAATGCATACTTTGACTACAGATAGTTTTCCAAATTCGAATAATTAACTAATCATCAAAAGACCTCGGGAAAAATTAAAATCTTAGAAGGCTTAATCCAATTTGTGTAGGGAAGTCCCTTATAGTAAACCTACTTAATCAACTTCTTTATTAGTGAAACGTATTTGTTGGTTTAATTTGTAAAGATATCTGGATTGATTGATCAGTGGAGGATTCATACTTTACTCTTTGCCTCCCAAATAAAATTTCGTAAATAGTTATAGATACATATTTCTGAAAATAGTTTTTATTAGTATGATCATGATTGCTACAAATGCCTATGTAAATTTATCTACTTAGCCACCTAAATAAATAACTATACTAAATAGCCTGTGAATTTCCTTGCATTATTTGACCTAGATTCAAACTCCAAAACTGTCCAAAATTTCAACATCCCAAGTCCTAAACTTAGGATGAACTTAGAATCAAACAAAAACGTTTTTAGTTGAATTGTCTGGATACGTGGAATCATGAAGAATAGAGGTGAACTATTAGATATATGTTCTATGAAGGAAACATCTCTCATTATAGAGAGTAACTAAAGGACATAATTCTCATTCAGAGCTTATTATTTACAACATTGTACAATATGGTATAATCATGATTCAATAATGAATTTGAATAATCTTAGTGACAATACAACTAATTCATCTTTAGGGAATGCTTACAAATGTTGTCACAAATAGACCATGGAAATTCACAAGATATAAAATTTATGTAATACCAGGTGACAAGATATTTCTTATTACACTTAGTTTGAATTCTCACCCAGTATGCATGAGATATGCTTTCATGAGGACAACAATCGCTATCTGGAATTCTTCCATTGATGATTCAAGTTGTTTCTCTTTCCTGTGGTTATTCAAATATCCCTCATTTTTCAAAATTTCTTTGAACCGAGAATAGGGTTCAACATTTATTAGGAGGATATACAACAACCAATCCATCCTATGAGCACACTTTTTTCTTCGATCAGATAGAAATTTGGTCTTCAGATAACAATGATATGACTCAATAGCATTATTTATCTCCTGATTTGCATGAGGAAAATATTTTCATCCTTTTATCCACATACCTACATAGGAAAAAATGAGTTAGTAAAGATATCATATTTACGAAACAAAAATATATATATACAAGCAGAAGTAATTGCACTTACGAATCTTATCAGCAACAACACAATTCTTGTAGAAATAGTCCAAGAACTTCTCCTCATTTCGAATTTGTTGAAAATACCATCTATTGCATCTATCAGTTCATCATTGGAACAACTTTTCATGATGATACCTAACTTATTGAACATCTCATTTTGTTTTTCTGGATTACTAGACAACTTGTTCACATTTTTTATCCATGCATGTCATACATGCCAAATACATAATATCACTTCACACCTTTTGATCCTCCTTCCAAATTCAATTCATCTTTAGTGTGATATTCTTAGAATACATACAAGTTAAAATGTACAATAATAAGATTTAAGTTACCTTAATGCAACGATTTCATCCAATTCATCATAAACCATGAAGGAATTAACTTTCCAATCATGACGAAATTGATAACACCTATGCATGAGGTGCTCCAACCATAGTTCAATATCCTGTGAAGTATTTTGTGATGCCACCACCCATGCAACTAGCACCCCGCTTTGTTGTTCATCAAAATTCACTAATGTGTACAATTTATATTGTTATATTCAAAATAACATATGTATTAAATTTTAAGTCATCAATAATCTTTAATCGCTACAAATCAAATGATCATACTAAACCAATCATTGGAAACATAATTACCCTATATTTATTTATATTGAATGTTGAATCCATGGCTATTAAGCTATTGTGAGATATAATTTAACCATGGTCTCCAACATCCATGGAGTTTAAATTCCACTTATGAAAGGGACATCTCCACCATTGGGATGTTGTAAAAGAAAAAATAATCTTGGTGTTTTTTATCCCAAAGGTTCACGCTCATTTCATCATTTTTGTGCAATTGGTAGTTTCCCTTCATCAAACGATTGTAGATGTTGACAACATCTTTCATGCTCAAGAAAAAATATATTTCCCAAGTTGTACCATCCATATCAACATGCTTCTTTATATGCATTTTAAAAACTAAATCAATCGGCACTTCTAAAAAATAACAACTTTCTACATAAGAGACCATGTCTCTTAAAAGCCTTGGCTTATGCATCGACCTAGCCTCACCTGAAGTATCATGTTAGTCAGAACAACACCATATGTACCCATCTTCATGTTCATACACATTATATGTCAAAATTTCTACATCAGGGTTTTGAACCATAACCTTTAAGATGAAGTGGCATTGACAACCCCTCTTATTCATAAAGGATGTCCATCGTTTCTTTGTATCTTTCCTCTCTTGTCCTCTGGGCCATATGAGCAATCATATTTGCATAACAATGTTTGAAACATAAATACATATAAAAAATGAGAAAATATTTGTATTACCAACATGTAAACGATGCATTTCTAAGGTACTTACAACTCATATAATAAAGCAACACTAGCCCTTGATTTTGGGGGTTTGTTTTGTCAACGGATGAAATTAAACATTTTGTATCAATGCCTACAAGCAATGTATAAACACATTAAGAAAAAATTTGATCCATTCACAATATTTTCATTTTAAGCCTCCTAATACAATTATAAACGATAAACACTTAAATCATTCAATTGATTTTCATGTGGAAACATGTGGAACACTGCTTGGAAGACCCCTATATGCTCATTATGACTTACAATAGTTTCAATAGGTGGAGATACAAATTACATGAGATTACAAGTCAACATATAACCTTGTTCTCATTACTTAGATTACATGAATTGAACTTATGTAACCTACAGGAAATGAAGTATTCCCATAGCATGTCTAATGTCTGTGATCTATGTTGGCCCTCGACCAAGTGTTGGAGAAACTTTGGTCAGCTTTGACCCACTTTTGGACTTCGACACGTTGGTCGAAGAAGGAGCGCCCAGGCGGAGCTGAGATTGTGGATATCACCTATTTTGGGGGTATGTGGATCCAGTAAGGGGTCCTATAGGGTTTTGTAACAGGTTTATGGGATGTCAACCGATGGGTTTTTCCCATGTTTAGGCCCTATTGTAAGATTTTGTAAAGTATAAATAAGAGGAATGTATTGTAGAAGAGGGAGAGCCCGAAATGCTTGGTGCGAAGGAATGTATGTGTGTCAAGGCTTTGTGCTTGACTATAATTTTGTAGAAAGTGCTAAGTGTTGTGATAGAGAGTTTGTCTTTGTGCATTTGACCTAGTTTTAGAAGGAGAATCTAGCGCTTAGTGCACAAATCTCCAATCGTGTGCCAAGTTACCTCTGTGGCTTAGTGCACAGGGTTGAAGGGATGCAGGATCTTTGTGGATAATAAAGAGGTGAGTGGTTTGTGGACGTAGCCCAACCCTGGGGTCAACCATGTATATCTGGTGTCTCATGGCTTTCTTTGTACAGTGTCTTTTCTTTGTTATGCATTTTCTTAAATTCTTGATTATGATGTGTAATGGATACATAGTTTGATTGATTAAGTACTTTACTTATATTAAATGGTGAATGAATGTTAGATATAATTCACAGTGCTAAGTGATAAGTGTTAAGTGCTCAGGGTATATAATTACTTATGGTTACTGCACTCCTCTATCTTTTATTATGATCTGCGCTGCTAATTAGGTCAAGAAACTAATGCATGTCACTTCCTGAGTGTTAACAAACAATTCTGCGAAGTGCTATTATCACATATTCGTGTCCCGGATTGGTTACAGACACCAGCGTCCTGTAATGCCCCCTACTTCTACCTCAGGTGAGACTTTGCCTGCTTTGCAGGTGTTACCAAAAGGGCCAGTAGTCGGGGTTCTATTGGTGCATTGTAAACATTGAACCTTGGGTCTTCCCCTGTGCCAACAAATGGTTCCATTGCCAGGACCTAAAACTGTAGTTGTTGGGAACTGAAGTAAAGAAAAAGAGAAGCTCTATGTGTAGGTCTTCTTCTAAAGTGCACAGTACTCTACTTGACTTGTGAATATTTGTGCCAAGAAGGTAATTTGTTCTGAAGAAAAGAGGTAAGATTCTAAAAGAAGTAAGCTTTGTGCTTTGAGAAAGATAAGTGATTTTTTTTGTTTGAAAGCATGAATTTAAGTATGTTTAATAGATTTTGTCCTAGTCTGAAGGCTAGGGCGAGGTTGAAAGAAAGAGTTGATTTGAATAGATTTAATTGAAATGAAGAAATATATGTTATTCCTATGCATAGAAATAATTTTTGGAATAATAAGTGGATGCAGGAACCTAGAAATATTTTTTGCAGATTGCAGGTCCAACACTATGATCCTAGGGGAAGTGCACAGTACAAAGAATATTGGGGAACATTTAAGAGAAAAAGAGGATTGACTTTGTGTTATAACTACAGAAGGCCAGGACATATTGCTAAGGAATGTCTTGGGTTAGGCCCTATCTGTCTTTGTTTTAAGGTTGTTAGTCATGAGGTTGAGGATTGTCCAAGGATTATTGCTAAAGTTGAAGGGATGAACATAAGACAATAAAATCATGAAAAGAGTCAAGAGACTAAGGGTATGTTAGAAAGTCATAAAGATAAAAGATCAGAGGAATTTTAGGCTACGTTATTACAGTTGGAAGAAATGATGAATGTTCATAAGGATGTCAGTTTACTAGAAAGCCTGAAAGAAAAACAATGCATAAGTGAAAGAATAAAAGACTTCGACATAGATTATGTAGTCTTGGATGAAGAAACACAAATGAGTATTATGAGAGAAGAAACTTGGGGAATTTTGGGAAAACCTATTTTGATATCTTCTTTAGGAAGGATAGGCTTGTTTAAGGGCAAGATGATAACTTTATGTGGAAGAGTAACTATTGTACCTATTATTGTTCAAGGAACATCAATTGAAGAAAAGTTTGAATTCATTAGGTTTGTTGGGGACAATGCTCCTTTCCCACTTTTGTTAGGTAATACTTGGATTGAGAAAGATCAGATCAGAAGGAAAGCAGAATAAGAAGCTACAGAAAATAAAAATCAAGAATTAAGGGATTTCATAGCTAGTAAAATAGACTGACTAATAGAAGAATGAGAGGATAAGTCAAAGCAACAGAGCAAAGTAACAATGCAGGAGGGACAGAAAGCAAAAGAATTATCTATCATGGTCGAAAGAATTAAAGAAGGCTTGAAGGACCTATCTATCCAAGAGATAAGTATGCCTACTCAAGGAGTGTTAAGAAAAGGGATATTAACTTTAGAATCTTTGAGGGTACCTCAACAGTGCGAAGCCACTGCGCTAGGGGAAGATAAGAATGAGAATGGAAAGAGGATTCTCGAATCAGTTAGAGAGACTCAGATAACAGGAAAGAAGGAAAGGAAGCTCAATAAAAAGAAGGCTAAGTTGGAAAAGCTACAAGAAGTTACAGAAACCAAATGGAAGACTTCGTAGACTGGAACCTCGTAGGAGGCAGGTTCACAGAATTTGAACCTCGTTGGAACTGTAGGTCCACGCAGATTTGGACTTCTCCCTAGCGAAGTTATATGACCGTTGGAGGTGCCTCGACTATTAGAATGATGCTCCAGAATGGTTAGGAAAGACATTTATGGGTTTATGGACTTCTTTTGGATGTTGAGACCGTGCCATAACAAATAGATTTACATTGATTGAAGAATTTTCTTATCTGTTAGATGATCTGTCATGACTGCCCCGCTTATTTAAGTCATCGATGGTGGCATTGGGACAAATTTTTTATACCCGTGATTGACTGAGATAAGACAAGAATTTTCCAAGTGTCGAGTTGTGTTGCATGTCGCTATTTGGAACTATACCTCACTTGTTTGTTTGTCTACCCTGACTATCTATTTGTCTACCCCACTTGTTTTTTAAAATCTATAATGTCGAGCGAACCTAACGAGTTGGAGAAGTCTGTCGAGGAATTTCTTAAGAATATCATGGATGACAAACCTATATCTGAAGGTATTCAGGTGTCATCGATTAGGGGATTGCAGGATTCCCCTTCGACCGTACGTCGTTCCACTCTTATCAACCCCATAACTGAACAAAGAAGTAAGCACTGTGGTGATCTGGCTAACGCAAAACATATCCCGTCAATCCTACCTGAATATATTCCACCACTAGACAATGTTGTTAACCGCGACAATATTCCTTGATATTTTGAGTACTTTGTTTTCACTGCTTACATTCTAAAATGAATTCACATAGTCGGGAGTCAGTTAGGACATATCCCGCTGATGAAGCACATCGACTTCAACTTAGGAGAATGGAAGAACTATGCCATGTTATCTCCTCACTACTATATAATGAAGACAACTGGAAACAAACCTCACCTCTTCTCGCAGCCATGGATTAAGGGGTTGGCGCAGTCAACTATGTTGAACATGATGAGGATCCTGCATTTTGGCCACCACCAGGAGGTTAACGCTTGCGTTAAAATACTTCTGTCAGGATATCATGGAGGATATCTATGGATCGATAGAAGGATTACTTTGGATCCGACGTTGATCCACTGAATCACAGGTTTAAGTGTGAAGGGTCTTAACCCACATCATTTGTGTCCAAGAAAGGCCTTAGACCATTCGTTAGCATAGTGCATCAAAGAGGCCTATGGAGAGGTAGAAAAGGGGAAGCGAGGTTACAAGGTAGCCTCCATACAGGATGGCACGGTGCGCCTATCTTGTCAACTCTTAGCTGAAAAGCTAGTGAGGAATAACCATCCCACATAGGTCATCAGGTTCGTGGTGGACCTCACAGGAAAGTGTGTGGAGGGCATGCAGATGAACTGGGTGAACTACCTCATCAACGAATTAGAAAAGGATTGTCATGAAGATCACGACTTTGGATATGAATTTCATTACAGTTGGTTGATCATCCTGATCGCATTTGTGGCTTGACATATGCCTGAAGGAGCTACATTCCCAGAGATTGAACCTATGGAGCCCCTGGCCGCTCAGTTTTCCACCATGTGGTATACAAACGACATGACAAAGCAATGGAAGTCTAATGTCATGTTTCATGGATGTTATCAGTAGTTGAAGGTCGGTATTCAATAATTCTCGCGTATGACACTACCCACCCTGCATCAGTACCGTCCCATAGTGAAGTTTTGTGTTGATTCCCACTTCATTTACATCACTATGCGAAGAGATGAGCATCACGAAGAATTGCAGTCATACTACAAGCTGACGGATGAATATATGGAGCAGATTACAAAGGAATGGCCATAGGAATTTCTTGTACCTGTCGCCAATGCAGATTTATCTGAAAGTGACACCATAGGAATCCTGATAGTTACACGATTTGAGCATGTCGGACATTCTAGTGGGATGAATTAGAAAAACAACAAGGCTGAATTCCAAGACATAGAAAGTGATGAAGATGACAACACTTCTGGAGATAACGGGTCTGGATTGCTAGGAGGAGGAGAAGATGAAGAAGAAGAATAGGGAGAAAGAGATGAAGGAGAAGAATATCAAGGAGGAGGTGAAGCTACCACCCCTCCACATGAATATCCCCCCGTTGGGATAGTGACATTGCAAAATATGAAAGTTTCTTTGAAGAAACCTTCATCAAGGAAGAAGACGTGTGCCAATAAGCCACAGTTGGAAGCCACTCTCACTGATGATGACATTAGTCTTGTCCACAGAGATATGGAGGACGCCTCTGAATAAATGCTACATAGATACGAAAAGAAGTGGGTGGAGTTATATGGAAGTATTGAGAGGGAGTTGAAGGAAGTGCAACAGGTTGTTCTCTTGGTCCACACAATACCTACTATAACATCTGGTCATTCCTCATCATAGACCATAGAATTGGGGGACGAACCAACCTAGTTAATAAGGCTTGCAGATGCAATAGAAGCTTGGCTCCAGAGAGCTCAGGAAGAGAAGGATAATGTTACAGAATCCTTGCAAAAGGAGAAAGAAGAAGTCCTAGTACAATTACGAGAAGCGCAGGACAGTGTAGCTTCCCATGAAAGTGAGAAAAAAGAGCTTCAGGCAAAGCTTCAGGAGGAAAAATCTCAACTACAAAGGGAAAAAGAGCAGTTTCTCGCAGAACAGGTCGTGGTCAAAGAAGCGTTAAGTAAAGCATGTTGCTATGTTCCAGGCTTGGTACAAGAGGAGAAAGGGTCTATCGAATCCCAAGTAATGAAGCTCGTAGAGACCCTCCAACAACTTTAGGCTAGGATAATTGAATTGGAGGCCTGAACAATGCCAAGCACCCCGTGGGAGGTATGTTACCAGAGGGAGAAGACCGCCAAAAACACAGTCACCAGTATAAGAGCCCTTGCCTTGCCATGTAAAAAATTGAGTGACATAAGCACCCATACATATGAATGCCTCACCGAGGATCCAAAGCTAAAGAAGCTAGAAACGCAGTTACAAGAGGTGCAACAACAAACATTCTCATTGTAGGCCCAGATGAAGCTGCTCACAATAGTGGAAAGGATGAAGAGATCCCAGGAGCAGCGCACAGTACATCAGTAGCTCACTGCCCTCCAGGGTAAGGTGATGGACGTAACATAGAAGTTACAACTTGTGCAGGATGAAGCTTGCAAGGTGTTCGAGGAGATCAATGGCCAGGGATCACAATTAGATCAAGTAGTTGTAACCATAAAACAATGCCTGGAAGGACCTGTTACATAGCAAACATTCCAAGATCTCATTGAGCAGGAGGCTCAGGCGATGTTGCAAGTCGAGGAAGATAGAGTTAAGCTCGAGGCTTTTGAAGCAGCACTGCCCAGACCTGAGTGACTTGGGACGCGTCATAGGTGAGTGTTGGGGGTCTGTTGGCCCTCGACCAAGTCTTGGGGAAACTTTTGTCAACTTTGACCCACTTTTGGACTTTGACACGTTGGTCGAAGAAGGAGCGCCCACGAAGCGCTGAGATCACGGATCTCACCTATTTTTAGGGTATGTGGACCTAGTAAGGGGTCCTCTAGTGTTTTGTAACAGGTTTATGGGATGTTGGCCCATGGGTTTTCCCCATGTTTAGGCCCTATTGTAATATTTTGTAAAGTATAAATAAGAGGAATGTATTGTAGAAGAGGGAGAACCCAGAACGCTTGGTACGAATAAATGTATTTGTGTCAATTCTTTGTTCTTGACTATAATTTTGTAGAAAGTGCTAGGTTTTGTGATAGAGAGTTTGGCTTTCTACATTTGGCCTAGTTTTGGAAGGAGGATCTAGCGTTTAGTGCATAGATATCTAGTCTTGTGCAAAGTTGAATATGTGGCTTAGTGCACAGGAGTGAAGGGATGTAATATCTTGGTGGATAATAAAGAGTCGATAATTTTATGGACATAGCCCCATCCTGGGGTGAACCAGGTATATCTGGTGTCTCATGGTTTTCTTTGTGCAATGTCTTCTCTTTGTTATGCATTTGCTTAAGTGCTTGATTATGATGTGTAATGGATACATAGTTTGATTGATTAAGTACTTTACTTAGATTAAATGGTGAATGAATGTTAGATCTAATTCACAATGCTAAGTTATAAGTGCTCAGGGTATATAATTACTGATGGTTACTGAGATCATCTATCTTTTATTCTGATCTGCGGTGCTAATAAGGTTAAGAAACTAATACATGTCACTTCTTGAGCATTAACAGACTATTATGAGAATTGTTATTATCATATATTCATGTCCCACCCTGGTTACAGACACTTGCATCCTGTAACCCCCCTTTCTTCTACCTCGGGTGATACTTCGCCTGCTTCGCAGGTGTTTCCGAAAGGGCCAGTAGTCGTGGTTTTGTTGGTGCGTTGTTAGCGTTGAACCCTGGGTCTGCCCCTGTGCCAACAATATCCATTACTTTAATCTATGGATTACTATAGATAACTACATATTAACCTAGTTTAATCAGCTCCAAATAACACTTTACCTTATTACTGTGTATTAGTTCCATTACTTACTACTTATATGATACTAGTATTACCATTGATTCATAGGATTGAAAGTCAGATTCTTCTAGCAATTCATTACAGGGGATAGAATTATGCATGGATTGTTTTCGTATTAATAAGGTGAAAAATAAACCATACAAATGAAATAAACCATCAAAAAAGAAAACAAGAATGTTTTATTGATGAAAACATTAAAAAAAGTGTTAGGTCTAAGTCCAAAATCAAAAATATTGTTCCAACCTAAATAGTATTAAAAAAACCATTATCCCTTCTAGTAATTACTAATGATATGTTTTTAAAAAATTTGAGAAAAATATTTATATCATAACATATATATTTTGGATGTGCATGCCATGTTTTATTTTCATGACAACATTGATGAGGGATACAAATTTTAGTTTAAACTTCTAAAATCCTCCATGAATTTTTTGGATTTTGAATATGGGTCAGATACCTGAGCAAAAAGATCAAGGAAATTCATAGGCATAAGGAAATTCATAGGCTATTCAATACAGTTCTTTATTTAGCTGGCTAAGTAGATAAATGTACATAGACATTTGTAGCAATCATGATCATACTAATAAAAACTATTTTTAGAAATATGCAACCATAACTATTTATGAATTTTTCTTTTAGAGGCAAAGAGTAAAGTATGAATCCTCCTGATCAATCAAGCGAGATCTCTTTACAAATTAAACGGAAAAATATGTTGCACTAAAAAAGAACTAATATAGGAGTTGATTAAGTAGGTTTACTATAAGGGACTTCCCTACACAATTTGGATTAATCCTTCTAAGATTTTAATTTTTCCCAAGGATATATTTTGATGATTAGTTAATGATTCGAATCTGGAAAGATACATGTAAATCAAAGTATGCATTGTGCACACCTTGGAAGACATGGAAAAAGTGCATTAATTTCCAAATAATACAAAAACTAGAATTGATTTCCTTAGCTGAATGTATCATTTGGAAACTTGAATTTGTTTGATAGTAAAATGGGAGGCTGGGAGAAGTAACTTGAAAACATAATTATTTCAAGAATAAAAATCCATTGTTATAAAAAATTAAAAAGTAAAATGACACCAAATTCACCAGCACACACATGGAAAAGATCCACAAATTAATCATTCTTTCACGCATGTCAGAAAATAGAAGAAATTGTTGGTCATTCTATTTTATGTGAGAATTATTATTGTTGATCTGACATAGTTGGTTTCCAAGAATAATAATAATTATCACACGATTGCATGCGCTCTACCTTCGTGGGTCAGGGTCATTCATTTCAGAGTAAGTTAAAACTAGTACAACAGCTAAATAGTTGCTGGTTAATGCCTAAAGGTAACGCTTAAAGGTTTATAAGAAGAAATGAATCTTTAAAAGAATGTATTAAATTTTATTGTTGATTAAGAAATAAACTGTTACACTTCATTTATCTGGTGTTAATATTTTAATTTATGTTAATCACTTACGTGGAAATCAGTTAGCTATCAAAGTAATTTTTAAATATGATTAGGTAAAGGTAAAAAGGTAAACACATAAACGGATGTCTTTATAATAGCTAGGAAGTTAATGATTGAAATCACAGCCATTTATTTTGTGTGACTACTAAGAATATTCCAGCCATATTTAATCCTGTCCATAGAAAACTTATTAAGCACTAAACTCCTATTAAATCTGCCCATTATCAATAGGTGTACGCCTTTCAGCTTAATGAATCCTCCATTGATCAATCAATGTACTGTCAGAGATTGTTCTAAGATGGATGGTCGAAAACCTAAAAGGTAAAATGTTTATATTACACTTTTTATTAGTGAGAAAAAACTTTAACGAAACCTGAAAAATTACATGCTTTTAATTATTAGCTCTAAGAAATATCAAATCAAAATTAAAAAAAAAAAATCCCAAAGAATAAGTTAATTCCTTTAAAGACACGTTTTTAATTATTAGGTCCAAGAAATAAACAAACTATTTTTTTTAATTAATTTTCCAAAAATGGGTTAACTATTAAGGTAAGTTTATTAAAATTTTGGATTTATTATGGAAAAAATCAAATTATTAGAAATGCAAATTTTTAATCTTTTTCCAATTTAAATAAAAATTACATAATTTTTCAATTTTAATTTTTTTTTTAAACTTGATCCGTGTTTCTGATAAATTGAAATTAAGTTTAATATTTCTTATAAAAATATTCACATTAGGTATTTGACTTAGTGACATATTGCTTATAATTCACAACACTCCATGTTGAATTCCAAATGATTTACATTTTTCCCTCATAGTAATAGCAGACCATATACTAAAATATAAGAAAACCACAATATATTGATGTATTATTATATTTTGGTATTCTTCATTATTATTATTATTATTATTATTATTATTATTATTCATGTTCCCTATGAATGACTATGAGATCTTTCCTATCCCCTGTAGTAGTTAATATTTTTATGGAAATTTTTGAGACCTTAACCTTGAATATCTTTTATCTTAAACTGAAATGTTGGTTCTATTTTGTTGACGATACCTCTATCATCTGGCCTCGTGGACATCCCTCCTTGATCTCTTTCCTTGATCATCTTAACAACATTCCCCCCCATATTTAATTCACTATGGAAATGAAAAAGTATAATTCTCCTATGTTTTTGTATGTCTTCATCTCTGTCTTTCATATGGCTCCCTTACCCACCAAGTTTACCAGAAAAGACTCACACTAATTGGTACATGCATGCCCAATATCACCATCATCCACCCCACAAATATGTTTTTACAAATACTCTAGTCACTCGCGCCATCCATATCTCAACTCCCCAATTTCTTGAAAAGAAATAATCCCACTTGACTAAGGCCCTTCTATCCAATGGTTACTCTATCTCTCAAATCAACATTTCCCCCAGCTTGCATATCAAAATCCAAAATATCTCATTCCTCTTCCCCACCCCTAGATCACCTCTCTCTACCCTATATCCAAGGCACCAATGACCATGAAAAAACTAATCAAATTTTCTAAGGACAAATCAAACCCCATGCTTCACCTAGGAATCTACCAAATACATTGTTCTCATGGAAAATCATACATAGACCAAATCAACAGATCTTTTAAATCTCGAGTCAAAGAACACGTTTTTGACACAAATCACAACCATATCATCAAGTTAGATATTGTTGAACACTCTTTCAAATCTAATCACCTAGTTTGTTTTTACCAAACCAAAAATTTGGCATCATCTCCCTATTACTCCTCTCGTATCATTCCTGAAGCTCTCAAGATTGAAAAACACCACAATAACTTCAATTATGAAAATGGCTACAAGCTCAATCAGTGATAAAAACCTTTAATTCAATACATGGATCACTAATACCTCTATCTAATTATTATTAATAATTTTAATGTTCAATCCCTCTCCTTTACTTTGTTATTGATAATTCTCATTCTCCCTTCATTCTTATCGAGACTTATTCTCCCCTTACTCTTTCAATTTTTTCCTTTAATCATGTTCCACGGTAACTCTCTTCCAAGTTTATGGTTATCATTATCCCTTGCTTCATTTGAGGGTTTAATCTCTTTTCACCTTTTTCTAATTCCTTGTCTCGTTTCTCGTTTATCCTTCCACGCCAATCATTTAATCGTTAATCATTGATTATCTCCCTCTCCTAATCAAAAAATGTCACTTTAATATTAATTTAATTTAAATAATATTATTCTATTCTTATTGGCAAAGTTGAATCATTGACTCATGCCATCATTTAGCCATAATCTATTTATAACATCTATTTCATATTTTAATTTAATTAATTTTATTTTCTTTTCATATTTAATTTAATTAATTTTATTTTCTCTTTTTTTTCAACATGTTACTGATATTAATTATTATATATATATATATATATATATATATAGATTCCAACATATTATTTTTTAATCACAAAGCTTATTATCTTTGATGATGGGTAAAATGTCCATTCAAAATGTTGAACATTTCAAAAATACTTCTTCAACAACTATCTTGTTTATGTTGAATTGTTATTTTTTAAAAGCATGTTGAGTCAATCATATACAATATGTCAAGTCAACATTAGATAAAAATACTATACATATTTATCATAGCATGATGTAAAATGCACCTTCTCTTTTGCAAGTGGTATTTTTGGTGAACAAATGTATTTTTATAAAAATTTAGATAAACAAAATTTTGATATATTAACATAGATATATGGTATGAAAAGAATCCACTAACATAGATATGGCTGCATCTATATAAAATCTCCTTGATGATTTTCAACTAAGGAATGAAGTTTAAAAGGTACAAGATGGAGGATAACATAGATATGTGTGCCTTTATATAAAATCTCCTCTATGAGTTTCAACTCAGGAATGAAGTTTAGAAGGTACAAGATGGAGGAAAGGGAATAGGAAATAATTAAAAATGGAAAACTAATTATTAGATATAAGGACAACAAATTTATGAAAATATAGTTTATTACATAAGTATAATCTTACTTTTTATATTAAATTTAATAAGAAAAAAACTTTTTAACCAAAGCACGTGGATAGAGATTTTAAACATTAGTATTACAAAAATAATTTAATAATATCTTATTTACATATATAAATTTTACCTTTTATAAAAGAAGTATTTAAATAAAAGTGAAACTAGTGTTATTTTGTTAAAGGACTATAATATTAGAACAATAAGTGATCAAGTTATAATGATAAACAATATGTCCAACCTTAAGTTATAATGATAAACAATATGTCCAACCTTAACCCTCTAAGGTTAAATGTTGATCTTGATTTAGCATACAGGTAAAACAAAATTATGAAGATTTATATAAAATTTGTTAGTAGGGAATTTACCAAATTGTAATATCCCCTCTATCATTTCGAGTTTAATTAATTTTTAATGTAGATATAATATGTGGTTATGGTCAAAACGTTGTATATGCGAATTGTATTTCCGATTTTAATAATAAAATGTGATGTCAATTGCTAGGAGGGATGGACAAAGATAGGGGATGACTAATCCACAAGAGAGGGGAGGGTCTAAGAGGATTTGTAAGAGAGGGGTTCAAGGAAGAATTACTCATGTCTATTAATACAAGCCACTTCCTAAAATTTGTATTGGTATATGAACCTTCTATTTGTTGTTGAATGTTCCCAAATCCAATCATTGAATGCATGTAGGAGAGTGGGTGTGAGAAGTCACATCCCATAGTTATTAGGAGTATCGAGATGGATTATAATCAGCATTGAGGAGTGCAGGAGTCAACTTTATTGTGGAAAAGAGAGGAAATTTGAATGAGAAGTTACAATAGTTTTAGGAACACACATATTTTGCATGAACAACAAGAAGAAAACAGGGAAGAAGAGCATCTGAGCTAGAGAATCCATGGAGGATGAATTCTAGAGAATATTTGGAGCATAAGACTAAAGAGCTAGGTTGTCAAGACCAAAGAGTGAACTCTTGTGTGAGTTTCACTGTAACAAGTGATTGCTGATATTTTTCCTAGTAGTTTTCCTAGTAGTGAGCTCCCTTGAGTTTCCTAGTAGAGAGACTCTTAGTTACCTATGCCGGAGAGACCCCAATAAATGAATGGGATGCTAGATGGATTGAAACCAATGAATGGGTACATTCCTTGGGTTGGACAAATTGAGAGGAAGAGAGTTGGTGGAAAATAGGGATAGTTGTAGTTGAATACCAATGGGTTGTGAGTGGACAGTGAGAGAGCACCCTCTTTTGTGGATTTATAGCCTCAAATCGGGGGTGACTTGTTGTTGAGATTTAGAACCACAATTCTATGGTTGGGTGGAAGATCCATCCCAAACAGCTAGATGCACAAGTATTTTAAAAGATAAATTTTTTATCCTATTTTTGTGTTGCATTATGAGTTTTAATTGTTTTACATGAACTATGTGCGTGAGACTAATTGATATGATGGTGTAATGAGTTATTAGCTGCAGTCATGTGTTATTTTAGCATGTTGTAGATGCATTTATTTAATGGTATCAAATAATGGTTAAATCTTTTTGTAATTGTAACTGTTAAGCTACAGGAAATTAGTTAGCAGAAAGATTTTAATTTACAAGTATTTTCACATGTAATAAACCTCATCTAGGCTAGGGGACACTACAAAATGGTATCAAATGTTATGTTTCAACACAAGACCCATATGGGCCAAGAA
This sequence comes from Picea sitchensis, assembly GCA_010110895.2. NCBI lineage: Eukaryota > Viridiplantae > Streptophyta > Pinopsida > Pinales > Pinaceae > Picea > Picea sitchensis. The sequence continues at coordinate 54,761 of SNQJ01S0047391.1, read as the reverse complement.
CCAGTGAAAATTTGGGTAAATTTGTTGTTACAGATTTCGATTTGTGATGAATTTGGTGGGAATGGAGAAAATTAGAGTGAAATACCCAAATTTATGAGTGAATTTGAGTTTTAAATGCCTCAAAACAGTTGAAAAGATGATACAGGGCATCGATATCCAGAGTTAAAATTGGTCATTAAGGTCGATTTTATTGTTTTAATGGTCACCGAATAATTAGGAGAAGTTTGATGGATCAACGACCAAGATCGTATTTGATTTTGAGATCAATGGCCCAGATTCATCCTTGATTGAATTAAAAACTTATAAAAATTTTAGAGTTTGGAAAGTCTTGAAAATCAATGGTCGAGATTTATTTTTAGTGGTTGGGAAAATGAATCAAATTGATGGTTGAGATTCATCAGTAGAGTTGGGAGAAGTTTGGTGAATCAATAATCAAGATAATTGTGAATGGGAGATCAACGACCCAAATTCATCTTGAAATCGATAAAAAAATTATTGTTTCAGAGTTCTCCAACAAAAATTGTTGATGGTCGATCATCGGATTAGTGAGTTGGTGAAGAGTTTGGTTCAGCCAAAATAAATCATCGATCGTCGATGGCCGATGATCGGGGTAGACATAATTTGGTGAAACATTTCATGCATTCAAAGAAAATCATCGATCGTCAATGGTCGATGATCAAGCTTCAATAGATGTAGCAAGGTGTTCAATCCATGTTTGGCACCAGATCTATTATAACAATAGAGAATAAAAATATCGTAGTGAGTACCAGCGGAATAACAACAAAGAAAAAACTATAGCAGCGGAACAACATAATATATGGAACCACAACACCAAAATAATACCTTTATTGATAGGGAACAATGTTCACTTGCCTCTTCAATGGGGAAACCTCCAACAAAGTATATCTCTATTACAATAATTCTTAAGACAAGTCCCTCTCATACCTTCGACTCTTATTTATGCTAATTCTATCTTCTAAAGAACATTCTAGAGGAACATATTTCTAGAAGAGCTTATATTAGGTCTTCTTACATTGACTTGTTCATATTTATTAAATAGGCCTTATTAACTAGTATTGACCCTTATTACATGGAAATATATTATTCTAGATACATGAGAAGTTAGGGGTTTAGGTCCCTAACATGCCATCCCCCTTGAATACCAACCTTGTCCTCAAGGCTTGAGATGAGTAAATTCTTGGAGAATAGTTGTCAGCTCTTAGGTGGAATCTTCTGGAGTTGTTTCTTTCCACTGCACTAACACGTCCTTGATGGTGTGCTGATGAAGACAACGCTCATGTTGGTCCAAGATTTCCTGTGGCTGCAACCATATGGAGCCTTCAACATCCAACTCCAGAAGATTGGTTTGAGTTTGGCACTTAGTTAGAATGACCTTCTTTAAGAATGAGACATGAAAACCAAGATGGCTCTTAGAATGACTAGGTAGAGCTAACCGATAGCCCATTGGTCCCACCCGGTGAGAATAGCATAAGGAGCATAAAATTTGGGAGCAAGATTATGACATTTTTCAACTTTGAGTGAAGTTTGCTTGTAATTCTGTAGACGAAGAAACACCTAGTCTCTTGTAGTAAATTGGCGTTCTGAACATCCTTGATTTTCTTGTTGGTTCATATGATTTTGATCCATGACTAAATTGTCTTTGAGAGCACAGAGAATGGTGACATAGACTGTAATAGTTTTTCCAACCTCCTGGACCTTTGAGACCCTTGGTATGTAGAAAAGAACTGGTGGGGGATTTTGTTCGTATATTGCTTCAAAAGGAGTCATGCGAGTAGAAGTATGATAATACGAGTTATACCACCATTCAGCGAGGGGAAACTATTGAGCCCATTGATGTTGTCGGTTAGATGTAAAACACCTCAAATATATTTCCAAACACTTGTTGACAATGTCAGTTTGGCCATCAGTCTGTGGGTGATAAGCAGTACTGAGATGTAATTGTGTGCCCTGGAGCCTGAATAGTTCTTGCCAATTTTTTTGGTGAAAGTAGGATCTCTATCAGATACAATAGAATGAGGCATGCCATGAAGATTGAAAATATGATCCATGAAAATTTGATCCACTGTGGATGTTGTGAATGGGTGTTGAAGAGCACAAAAATGAGCATATTTGGAAAGAGGATCAACTACCAACATACTTATCAATTTAATGAGAACTCTACATAGTTCTCATTTTTTCAGGGGTCAAGTGTTTTACCCCATTTTCTAAAATGGTGCTATCAATAGCACCTCTGCTCCCTTTTTAGGTAATTTTTTTATATTTTAAATTTTTTGAGATATAATGTTTCCACTTTTCTTTTTAAATGCGTGTTTTCTCATTTATTTTCAAATTGTTCATATTTTTTGTTGAATGGTGTTTTTAATCATGTTTCCATGCTTCATCCAATGTTAAAAATGTTGTACACCATTTATTTTTAAAAAATTAAGATTTTTCATATAATTATGTGTCCTTAATTAATTTATGGTTCTATACTTTTTAAATATAGTGGAAAATATCAATTTTTACACATTTGTTTACATTTACTTCAATACATAGAAAATAATTGTAGTTAAATAACACTATTTTAAAATATTTAGCAAAAATAATTAATTCATTTTATTTTGGGATAAATTAAAAACTAAAAAAAAAGTAAGAAA
>SNQJ01S0047391.1:0-48226 GCA_010110895.2 Picea sitchensis | reverse complement strand
CATCAATGACATATGATCCAACAATCTCCCAAGTAATCAAACCATTGGCATCAATGAAAAACCATTGGCATCAATGACAACATGATCCAACAAGCTTTTCCTATAGGCCCAGTCTGACCCGAGTTTCCTTCTAATGAAAGGAATGGGACAGGTCCAGAACCTTCTGAGGAGGATAAAGGAATGCAATAATACATGCGAAGGCAGACAAGAAGGAGACACATTGAGGGGAATGCACGACCTAGATATGCAAAATAAAAGAGGAAGAGTGTGTGAGGCTCTCTAGCTGCGAAGAAGAACTGGAAGCTTGATAATTTGTTCTGGTTACTAGAGAGAACAAGAGAAATGATCTCTGAGAATTTGCAGAAAACATGACCTAAGAAAAAGATCAGGAGCTTGATTATGAGGGAGCATCTGATAAACCTCGTAGAGGTTGTCACAGAGAGAGAGAGTCTCTGAGGAATCGCAAGAGTTGTTGTGATAGAGAGAGAGAGAGTCTCTGAGAAACTGCAAAAGTTCCCTAGTGATATCATGGCTTGGAACGAGGGTGGCCAGAGTGATAAGAATGAATACCTATGATCCTATGGTGTGGTGGAAAGGAGAACATCCACAATCAATTGGTCGTAAATCAAGTGTAATAGATAAGTATTTCATTTCCCCTGTGCACTTGGATTGAAATGCCTGATTTGAATGTCTATAATTGTGATTAATTGTGCTTCGCATGAAATTAATTATTATAATTCTTAACTTCTCTTCTGTAAGTTGTTTCACTTTTATGGGTGTAAGATGACAAGTTTGGTCTCTGGGCTAGTTTGAAAATACCCTTCCCTTTTTTATAACTTAATTTATTTTAATTGGAGGGTGTTCCCTTCAAACCAGTTGTCCAAGTGACTGAGGGCTCATCCCACGACCTTAATCCAAATCTTGGCTTAGAGTTAAAGGGTGTAACCTCTGGAGCTTGAAAATTTTCCATAGGACTAGGTCCATTGAACCCTTTGATACACTAAAAAAGGAGCTAAGTGGTTTAGGAATCTGGACTGAATGAAAATTGCACATCCAAATGTGTCGAAGGTGACCCGTAGGACCAGTAATTGGATGGATGTTTGGGGGTTGGCGGTCATTTACCCATAATTATGGGATTTGTCCCCTTTCTAAACCCCAATCATCTTCTCGATCACGAAGTAATGCGAGCCATAGATATTAGGGTATTCGATATCCATTAACAATTGGATCTACGTAATTGTTAGTCCGGCATTAACTGTTTCAGGAGAACAAAGGTGTTATAACACCAAAACCTATGAATGTCGGAGTTGCGAAGTATTTTGTGCCGTCGATCTTCGGATCCTTCAGGATCCCTCTCAGCTGTATGATCATGGGGACGCATGTACCACATCGAGAGCATGTGGGGGTTCACATGTCGAGCAATGGTGATGCCATGTGTGGCATATTTCTGGAAGAGTAGAGCGATTTAGATGACCTGGGGCATGTGCCACGTATCTTTCCAATAGGTTTCAGGTTGAAAGGTGTCCCTCTAGGAGTGTCCTAATACTGAGACCAAGGGACCCCTGATCTAGAGTTGTGAGCCATTGATCTGGTTACTCCATTGAGAACCCCTCCTAACCATCTGATCCACCAGTGGAAGGATTCACGTGTAGCACTTCGACGATGTCCTACTCCGGGAGAAAAGGAATATTAAGCAGGTAGAACCCCAAAATGTCAATCTCGTGAAGTGATATAGGCCATAGATCTGGGGATGCTTCAGAATCTCCTATGACTGTTATATCTATACCATGGTCATACTGACACTGACCACTTTGGGAGAAAAGAGGAAGTTACACGGTGGAACCCACGAACGTCGAAGTTACGAAGTAATGGAGGACATAGATCTTTGGATCTACATGGACACACCTAGACCATGGGACTTAAGAGAAATTGGAAGGATGTCAGTCTGGAGTGATGTGTCATGTTGACGTCACCTAGGGTGACATGGAGCCACATTCGATGTGCCACCTATCACCCAAATTCGTGCTTTTCATAGACCCTATGTGCCCATTAGAACATAACATGTGTCACCCATTGATGGGGTCACGTTTCATATCCACCTTTCCATGTCTCATCCCCCTGGCACATACTCGCTTGAACTAATAGTTGGTGGACTACTCATGATCCACATGTCCTTGCCTCTGTATTTACTCTTCCATCGTGTGTAAGCGTGGACCGTTTAGGAGTCCAGGAATTTGGAACTCTACGGGTTTGGGGTGTAGTATTTTAGATAACCTGAAAAAGGGTCGAAGACTGGAGCAACATGGAAAGAATTTGGTACCCTTCAAGAGTTTATGATTTCAGGACTCCAGAGGATATGTGCATAGAAAGAAAAAGGGGCATTCAGCACCGAAGTACCGAACGTCGAATTCCCATAACCCTGTATGTTAAACGAGAACAAAGTCTTGTCGTTGGATTTAACGATGGATGGATTTCCACCATAGATGTAAGAGTGATATGAAGCTCCGGGAATTTGGGGAACCTTGGGATAGTAAGAATGAGATAGATCCACATGGGTGCCATGTGGCCTTTGACCAATGAGGCTCGTAGAACTTCGAAAGGGCATAACTTCCAATCCAGAGCTCGGATTTAAGAATGGAGATAGTGGTTGGAAATCTCTTGATGAGAATAAGGTGATGGAGACCTTGAGAAGAGAATTCAATATGATGGAGGAAAGTGAAATTTTGATACCCCATCCCTAAAAGTATATTTAAGGGGTTGGGTGTCTTACAAATTGGTATCAGAGCATGACAACAACACTTGGCCTGCTTGGGCTCACGAAAGAGTTAAGTGATTTTATTTCTTAAAAAAATTTAAGGGAGAGGGAATACTACCCTACTCTATCTAGTAGAGCATGATTCAGACTCAGGCCTGGATGGGCCCGATAATAGTCATAAGACTAGTTTACCAAGGTTAAAATGATCCTACTGAGAGTATCACTGTCGTATGAAAATTATCTGCATAAGTTAATTGAGGAGAAGGATGTAGATTAAAATTCAGTTTAACCCAATGATATTGAATCATGTTAGTATGTGGCAGACAAAGCCTATCATTTATTTTTGGAAATGATGGCCAATCCTATAGGAGTGGGATTATGCTAATGGGAACTAATAACAAGTCTTGGATGTGAATGGATTGAAAGGATCTGCAGTAGTAATAATTACTTATTTAAAGAAGGATTAAACCTTGTATATGTGTATGATCCCTAATGATCAGAGGATTTATGGAAGTAGTAAGGTCAATTTATATAACCTATAATGAATGAAAATTGTTGATGGAATAACCCAGTAAGAAATTAAAAAGGAAACCTATAGATTGAGAACAACCTTCTTGAAGGTAGAAGTGGAGTGATAAGAGCAAGTTCAAAAGCTCATAGTTGTGCTAAGGGAGTGTGTATCCATATTAACTTAGGGATGTGTCTATGCAAGAGGAATGAGTTTGGTGAGCATTCTCTAAAAAGGGAGAGCATGTGCAACTCTCAGGTTTCAAAACAAATTGAGAAACAAATTTTATTTCTGGGTACAGGAATTGATGGGAAGTTTTTTTATAATCAAGCTAATAAATGGATCTATAGAAATATGGAGTGATTGAGTGAGAAATTTCAACATACTCCCTTGATTGGTGGATAGGAAACTAATCTTCTAGAATTCCTATGCTAAGAGGAGAGTGACCTCCACCCCTAGTTGTTGCTGAACAAAAGAAAGAGTTCTAGGTGTAATGTTTGAGGTTGATCTACATTTGCAACCTATCTTATATTTTTAATGAGAGTAGAAAGAAACAACTAGAACCTCCACAAAAATTTAAAACAAAAGAGATGGAACCTATGCCCAAGACTGATTATGATCTAAAGATACTCTGGAGTTATGTATGAAAATACTTAGTAAGTAACATACTTCGAAATTTTATTTGGGGTTTAGGGAAATAGTCCAAATGTTATTATACTTTAAACTTTATTATAAATGAGGTAAAATGGTTAATTAAATGTTGATCGTGAATGTGGTAAAGGAAGTTTTGGGGCACTTCTAGATGCCCAATGGTTCATATTGACATCGAGTGGTGGATGGTATCCATATAGATATTGTTTTGATTGTAGTGAGGGGAATCTAGAAAAAGATTTCCTTGATCTAAAGGTCTGTTGTTCAAGACAAGTTGGAAGCTAGATTGGTTGTTTTGTTACCTTGGGCATGGTTATAATTTCCCATACTATATTTATGAGTTGGGAAATGTTTTTATGGAAGTTAAGGGAAGAGTGTTTTCTTTCTAGTTGTTATCGTATACAAAGGGAAACATAGTTATGACTATGTTTATTAAATTGTCAAGTGGATATCATGTGAATGACTACAAATTATCAACTAGGAGGGAAGCTCAATGTTGGGTATTTCTATGGAACGTTTCATGAGAATGACAGTAAGATCCCTGGGAGAAGGATCTGGAAGTTTGATATGTCCATGAAGGACATGGAAAGGGTGAAAGCAATGGGCTTGCATCATGAATGTTTAGTTATGTCTGTATATGCTTGAGTGCATGAATTTGAAGCATTGTGAGGTTGCTTGATATGAATATTGATATTAAGGAAAAATAGATATGAATGGATGATATTAAATGTGCAAGTGATGCACATATATGATGAAAGAGTAAATCAATAAGGATTATATGTTGTCATCATAAAATGAAACATAATTATGCCTTTGAGGACCACATGAGAACAATTGTGAACAATCATGATTTAAATGATTTTAATAAAAGATGTATGTGAGTTGCAAAAATGTACCTATGGTAGATACACATAGGCTTATGATTATTCATGTGGTTAAGTGCATCATAGATGTAAGTTAACAAAACAAGGAATATGTGTGGATAAATAATATGGAGGCATAAAAAAGATGCATGTTTATATTCCTTATGGAATATTTGGTAAACAACTGAAGCTAGCTCAAGGTTGAGGCTATCACAGATAGTGAAGGATATGCGATAAGGAAGTTGCATGCTGAAGGAGTTCATTATGGAGGAACTGTGTTAAGACTCTGTCAGGAGAACTAAGTCACAACCTTAATGACTGATGATAATTGAACAATGCTAAGTCAACAACCTTTAATGATCGATGATAATTTTCGAACAATGCACCATATATATATATATATATATATATATATATATATATATATATATATATATTGCTATTGTTATTAAAGCATGTTGGATGTATCATGTTGAAAACAAATTTTGAAAAATTTCTCTTATCCCTAAGACCTAAAGTTTCATTTTTCGGGTTTCGTCTATTCATAAAGCATAAGATTCGTTATCTTTCCCAAAGGCACGGTACCGATTTCCTGGAAAACTTTATTCTTTAAATAATAAAGGGAAAAAAACCTAAAATGTTAGAAGAGTCTCGATGCATTTTCTATAAAGTTATTTTTTAATCATGATAAGCTTAAAACCCAAAGGAGTTAAGATTAACTTTAAAAAAAAAATTGGGATTCGGGGTTTTCTAAGAACATATGTTTCAATACATATTGAATCACGAAATCCCGATCCCCGGTTTCTCGAAAGAATGAGAGTTAGTTCAAATCCTGATTAATTAATTCACTAACATGAAAAGTTAAGGCTTAAGTTAATCATTATCGCGATTTCGGGATTCGGGGTTTAGCGATAACATATCTTTTGTTAACACAATCCCCGAAATCCCAACCCATAATTTGTGTTAAACTGAATTAATCATGTTTTGTCCTTAATCCTGATTAATTAATTTGCTAATATCGAAATTTAAGGCTTAAGTTAATTATTTCACAATTTCGGAAATCGGGATTCAGCGATAACATATCTTTTGTCAACACGATCCCCGAAATCCCAAAATGCTTAATACTGATCAATCATTTTGCTAAAACGAATTTGTGTCCTAATTAATCTTGTCGTGATTTCGTGATTTCGAAAGTCAGGATTCAATGATAACATACCTCTTGTCAACTCGATCCCCAAAATCCCAAAACACGAAATCTTGACTCTTATTCTGTGATTAGTATAAATTAACTCTGTTTTGAAAGCATGATTAATGACAATCAATCTTCTTAGATTTTGTTCAAGTTTCGGTTTCTGATCGAATGAAATGTTTTGATTTTTGAATTCAAAAGCACCAAAATGCGGCCACTTAAATAAAGAATAACTGGTGATATGTGACACTAATGCGTATCTTAGTAAATATCTACTGCATTAAATGTTTTGAATTCTTGTTAGATGTGTCAGTCCCTTCACCATTAAATGAATTAAAGAAGAGTTTGAAGGTCTGTGTTTTGCAACATTTTTTGTTTCATACTTTCAAGCGCAAGATGCATTCAGCCGAGCTCATACACTCCTTTTCTGTGACAGGTTTCCCATATAACTTAAAGTCACGGCACCAAAAAAAACACAGAAGAAGAGTGAAGATACACAGGAAGGAGATATCATATCCGACACTATGCCACACGCTATTGACTCAATTAAATCTTGGACAAAAATCTCTGAGTTCCTGGAATACGTATTCAAGAATTCTCATACTGATTCCGATAATCACTTTCAAGATATAGAAGAATAAGAGCTTCATAAGATCGCAGCGCGCCCTCAGGTTATGGCGTACAACGATATGATTAGTTGGGCCCTGGAAAAGATTGATATTCCGACGAGGAGCATCTTAAATGATCAAGGGGTTGATGTCTTCTCATTTAAGCAAGAACATATACAAGTAATGTATAAGATCTCAACAAATCCTAAGTACACTTTTAATGCCAAGTTTTTAGCTGAATTTCAAAGGAAAGAGTGTATTGAGGCACACCGAACTTATCATGATTTAATTAGAGATTGGTGGAGATGTCCATCAAATTTTAGGGTCGATACCCATGGGTTTTATTCCATGACATGTTTGAACGAATACATGGTCTATGTAGCCATAATGCTGTGTAGACTTTTCGGGAAAACGGATCCCTGCCATTTTCCTACAGACTGGGTGCCTTTTTTGGAAGAAGCTTCAGAAGGATTCACTTTCAACTGGAGTAAGATTATGTCTGATAACCTAGCTTAAGAAGTTTCAAACTACAGAGTTGCAAAATCTAAAGGTCAACTAGTGGCCTTTTATATGTCAATGTACATTATGGATGTGATTTGCTTTGTGACTCCATTTCTCCTGATGAATTGGAATTGGAACATAACATACCCCGAGCCCATTCATGAATATCATTATTCACTTTGGGAAGAAAATGCTAAGGATGCATTTTACGAAATTTGTCATTTCGTAATAATTCCAATGCAGAAAATGTTTTATGGCTGTGAACCCCCCCGCGTTTCTGATCCATTCTCAGGAAATCTCAAAGCAATAGCCGACTGGTTTGTTAATGATAACTTCTCTTATGTTAGGGTTTATGGGTGCTCAATTCCCCCTCACGCACTTTCGAAATTCCTCCCGGACAGATTGGTATTGAGGGAGGTAGCACATCAAATAGTGAAAGGTGGTATTGGAATAGAGCTAAAAGTAGCTCAAAAGAAGTCCTGGCCAATCTTCCCTGTGTATGTCGGGAAATTTTCATTACTAAACCTCGACCATTCTAAAGTAGACGTTGAATCATTAGAAGAAATAAAACTGGTAGATATTGAGCACAAAAAGCATGACCCATATCAATTAGTAAGCAGACATTTGATGCATTGTAATTTGAAATCTTATGAGCACGAAACATCTGTTTATGATGATATTTTCAAGGAGGTTAAAACTTATGAAGAAGTATTGAATAGGGTATAGGCCATGTCACCTGACTCACAGGTTGGTTTCATGTCATTCCAGAGTCATAGGCGAAGTTGTTTACCAAAGAGTTTGCAGGGTGAATCCACGACCCCTCCTCCAGAGTAGGAAGGGCCTCCCCCAAGCTTTGAAACAAATGTACAAGATAAAGAAAGTACAAAAGGAAAAATGAAGGAGGGTGAAATGCCTTCACAAGAAACAAAAGTCCCCCAGACAGAAAAATCAGAGGAAAGGAAAGGAAAGGAGTTGGAAACACCTTCAGAAATCCCTGAGAGTTTTCCAAAAAAGGTAGGAGGAACAACATCGACAGAACTTGGAAGTCCCATTACTTCCTTGAATCCATTACAGTCTACTTATGGAAACCCCCATGAGGGAACTCTATACGTTAGTGATCTTGAGCCTATTTCTAGGGATGAGATTCCTTCATGCAATTATTTTTTTCAGTAAAAACAGGAAGGCTATCCTGAAACAGGAAATGCATCCTAGAGGAGATATGATGATTAAAAATCACAAAATCATTATAGATGGACAAAAACTTAAAGAAGGATAATTTGCTATAGAGATAGTAGGCACAATGGGAGCCTTAGCATCGGCGAATTTATACACTGTGGGTAGTTTGACAACTATGTTGGAACAGAAAGACCAAATGATAGCTCAGCTACAGGGTCAATTGAAAGAGACCGAAAGAAATATTAGTTGGGTAATAAAAAAGGGTCTAGAACAAGCTAGATTAAATGATATTCAAGAGATTCAGGAAATGAAAGCAAGCTTAGAGGAAGAAAATCAAAAAATACAGGTCACTCAAGCACAGGTCATAAAGCAAGAGGAAATAAATAAACAATTACAAGGTAAGATTAATTCTATTTCAAATCAAGTGATCGAGCTCAAAATCTTCCAGACCCGGGTATTGGAAATACATATGAAGATAGAAAAATAACAACAAGGAGTGTTTTTTGATCTGGAATTTGTCCAGAATTACTTTCAGGAAACTAATAAATCCTTGGAAGATATTCTCCAGAAAGAAAGAGAAGTAAAAGTGGCCAGAACGACTTTCCAAAAAGCAGTGGCCCTTTCAACAAAGGAGGAGGTCGAAAAGATTCAAAAACTATCTGTTTCAAAGCAGGTTAAAGGAGATGTAATACTCAAGGTATGGAAGGCAAACCTTGCAGAAAACAAAAGAATAACTAGAGAGGTCAATGATGATTGTCAAGGAATTTTTTATCTTTTAGAAAAAGATTCTTTGAACATTGGAAAAAACAGTTGTTCGAGGTTATTAGGAGAAATTAACATTCAAGCACCGGCTAAGATTTAAGGAAGATCTGAAGAAAATGCAGGTGGAGATCCAAAAAAAAACGTAATCAATGTCACCGAAATCGACAAATGGATAGTGATGCCGAACTCAAAGTTGCAAACTATTAAGTTCACAAGGAAGACAATTGAAGATCGCCTGCTCAAACTACAAAAAATGTTCTTCATATTTGAGGCAAAATATATACCAGAAGCTCCCAGAGTTTTGGTGAAGTTTTTGGGAAAATGTATTCAGTGTCTTAATACAGAAGAAGGAAGTTCATCAACGCAGACATGAGATACTCTTTTGAAGATTTTCATCATTAGAATAATGCAGCAGTTAGAATAGAAATGTAAATGGTTTGAGATTGTTCATTCATGTAACCGTAGTCTTAGGAGGTTAGTTAATCACCATCGGGAAAAATATTTGTTGATCATGTATAAATATATTTTCACAAGACTGAGAAAGGGATTTTGGTTTTTGAGAGAGCCGATTTGTATTAAAAAAGTTTTCAATCCATTGTGATATAAATAATGCAGACGACATTCTGAATTCTGTCAACTTGAAGCTATGTGTTCTTTAACCCTATTTATAATTTCTATATTTCTCTTTCAATTTCTTTCTAATGAATGATCAGCTATAAGTTTATTTCATACATCTTTTGTAGTTTGAATTGGTTTGGTTATCAAATTATTTACATCTTTTCCTGTGAAATTGCTATCAGTTATTTTAATACCTGTAGATCATTTGAATGATAATATTTAACACTTCATTAGAAATCTCGTTTTCCTCTTTACTTCCTATTACAATATGAGATTCTTTCGTGATTAAAGCCTCATATTTTTCAGCAGTATTTCTTTGTTATTTTACTATTCTCAAATTGTTTCAAGTCCAGTAAACGACCTCAACTGTTATTATGTTATTATTTTGAATTTCAAAACTATTTTTCCTATTCTCATCCCTTAAAAACTGAAGCAACAATTTATCAAATTTTTTCATAATTAAATAAAATTTTACTCTCCATGACTGTCCCAAATAACAGACAACCCAACATAGAACCTGGTCTCCAAGATCAAACTAGCATTGCTTTGAACCTTTTTAATATTATTCTACAAACATCGACTAACCAGATTGAATTAGAACATTCATGGGTAGCTATTGAGAGAGATATTAGCATCCCAGAACAAAGGGAAGCTACACAGAGGCAGTTGGGAAACCAACTCTAATTTATCCTTCCTTTTGATTTTTACCCTTTAATTACCTTTATCTTTACAGATGCCTTGATGGTATACTTTAGAGCCTTAAAGTATAAAATCATAAACAACATCTTTTTGGCATCGTTGTCGGGGAATGAAGAAACAAAACTTTTCCCTGGGAAGAACGACATTGACACTTTCTTTCTTTGCTAATGAACAAAGATAGAAAACCTTCTAAGGCTACCTTTATTTTTGACTTGGAAACTCCACGATAAGTAAATTGGATATTAGCCGAAAGAACACCAGAAAGAACCCAGACGACAAACAGACCTCGCCAGTCTCTGATCCGGAAAAGATTTTAAATTCAGAAAGATCCCTTAGACAAGTCATTTCACCCATACATACTATTTGTTAGCCTGATTTTACGCAGTTGAACGTTTCAGAAACACTTGAGAGATCCATCTCACTTCCCCTCTCATACGATACGTTCTCTTTTCCTGAGGTATTTTCCCCAGATTTCCCCGAACCTTCTCCTCACACATTCTGAGCTTCAGCCTTGAATCTACCAATGGCTACACATGGAGGTGTTGGAGCTGGGGGTGGTTCCCCAGGAGGACTAGCAGGTGGCCAGGTACCGCTTACTGGAATCTTTGCTAAAGTAGCTACTATATATGCCCCCCTTGTCCTCCCAGTTCCCCTACACGATCTTCCTGAAAATTATATGAAAAGCCTTCCCAAATTTACAAGGGATGGAGATTTAACCACTCAAGAACAAATAAATTTCTTTGACCAATTTGCCGACATCCTCATAATCGAACACGAAGATGTCTATTCTAGACTCCTCATTCATAATTTCGAGGAACAAGTGAGGATCTTGTTCCGAGCTTTAGCAATCAGTTCTCTAAGATCTTATGAAGAGCTTGAAAATGATTTTATCAGACAATGGGGGGAGAGGAGAGACCACCTCTATTACCTAACTGAATTCAGAGCCCTTAGAAAGAAAAATTTAGAATCAGTTCTAGAATTCACACAGAGGTTTAACAAGTTGTATAATAAAATCACGGTTGAGGTCAAACCTTCTCAACCCGCAGCAAAGGTGACTTTCGCTGGAGCATTTGATCTTGATTTTTGTCTGTTATTGAGGGAAACGAGATTAGTAGATCTCACGAAAATGCAATATGATGCTCTTGATATTGAATCGAACATGATGGTATCAGGGAAATTAAAAGCTAAAATAGAAACCGAGAATAAAGAAAATAGGAAATTCAAAGAACAAGGTGGATCCTCAGGATCGGGTAAATCCTCGGGAGATAAAAATAGATGAGATGGCTAGGGTAATTAGAGAAATTTCAAATAAGATCTCAAAAATGGAGATAGAGAAATAAAAAAGGGATAATTTTCCTAGGAAGGATTTTAGAAGGAATCCTGATCCTCAGGCCCCACAGAAAACAATTAAAAATGAGGATAAAAAAATTTCAACCCCCTTTAAAAGTGAAAACTTCATTGGAGAGGAAGATCTAGAAGATTTTGAAGATTTTGATGAGGATATTAATAATCTTGGCGACGATAATAAATCACCCTATTTATCAAGACAATATTACGAAAGATCCTTAAATAAATAAATTAGATCGGAAGACGATGTTAGAAACGATACTTCTAAAGATCTGGCTTATCAGGGTATCGTTGATGATATTATAGCCGAACTACATAATAAATGTAATTTAAGACCTAGGAATAAGAATCTTCCAATTGTTCCAACAAAAAAATCTTGCCTAGAGGCGAAACTGATGAAGTAGCTCCAAATGTTGCTGAGAAAAAAACTGCATAAACCCAAACCGTTGATACACAACCTGTCAAGTCAAAGTTAGTAGGAACACCCGCTGAGAAAACACATGATCCTGTGACTGAAACCAAGTACGCACCACAAAGAAAAGATGAAAAGAGAGGAATGGAGGCCCCAAACATAGAAAGCGACAAGGCCCTAGGAAATTTTAATCTGGAAAACAAAATAAATAAAATCAAAATCCCTATCCCACTTGTTGAACTGGCTAAAAATCCCATATACAGAAAACAAATTGCCAAGATGATTAGCTTTTCATAAGACGAAATCCAGGCCAATGTCATCAACTTAGAAGATGACAAGCCGAACATAGTTTTTGGTGCACATTTCGACGGTGCGAGAGACACTGTAGCTACCTTCTATATCATGTTGACCTTGTTCGACCACCTACTTCATAACTGTATGCTAGATTATGGAGCATCCCACAATGTGATGCCAAAATCCATTATGGAGAAACTAGGTATTGAAATCACCAGGCCATATGGAGACTTATATTCATTCGATTCAAGAAAGGTCAAATGCATAGGAATGATTAAAGACCTGGTGGTAGGTCTAGCACAAATACCCGCAAAAATAATTCTTATGGGTGTAGTGGTTGTCGACATCCCTTTGAAGTATGGCATGTTGTTATCTAGATCATGGGGTGCCAAGCTTGGAGGATCTCTCCATCTTGACATGATATATGCTACGATTCCAGTTTTTGGAGGACAATACACACATCTTTACAGAGAAACTAGGTTGGCATTCACGATAGGTGATCCACATAACCCAAATAACCATCCCGTATATACTGTTGATCAAGATTTAGGAAATTGTATCTTATCTATTGATGACAATTTTGAGGTAGGTATAAATGAAAGTTGTATAGAAGAAAACTCAAGAAAAGAAAAAATTAAAAAAAATGTATATAGTACTGGTATATTAAAAATGTTTTTTGATGGTGCTTCATCCTACTTAGGGGTTGGAGCAGGGGCACTCCTTGTGGCTCCTGATGATCAATTTTTAATTCCCTTTTCATATAGGCTACAGTGGAACATGGACTGCATAAATAACATATGGGAGTATGAAGCCTTAGTTTTAGGATTAGAAGCCGCTAGGAGAATGAAAATAAAAAACCTTGAAGTCTTTCGTGATTCCGAGTTAATCATAAAACAGGTAAACCAACAGTACCAGGCCAAACATCCTAAGTTGAGTTCCTACAGGAATTGTGTTTTGGATCTGATCGAAAATTTCTTCTCCTCTATGAATATTCATTTCATTCCAAGAAATGAAAACCAACATGCTAATGTGTTAGCCAAAAGAAGCCTCAATGTTCACACCTCCCACTTCTTTTAAACTAAATTATCACATACAAATGAGGCACCGACCTTCTATACCGAATAACATACAACATTGGCAAGTGTTTGAAGACGATGAACAGCTTCGCAAATTTCTAGAATCTATAGACGAGTTTGCCGAAATGCCCAATGACCAAGAAAACCAAAATGAACCTATTTGGATCATGCAGGAAGGGGAGGAGCCTCAAGAGTTCCATGATAAAATCAGGAACCATCGAATGCTCGTTCTAAAAAATAACCAGATCCCCAAGGTCTGATTCCCTTGGAAATATTATTCAATCAAGATGATATCCCTTCAAAATCCACTCTACAGCCTTAACCTAAAGAGGTTGAAGACTGTGACATAGGTACCAAAGAAAACCCTCGGTTGTTGAAGCTATCCAAATATCTATCCCCTGAAACCAAAAATAAATACGCAGATTTTCTTAGAAAGTACAAAGACATTTTCGCTTGGTCATATGAAGAGCTGAGAACCTATGACACTTCGGTGATCAAACATAAGATACCCCTGAAGCCTAGTGTCAAACCCTTTAGACAAAAACGCAAACAAATTAATCCTATTTTATTGCCCGTGATCGAAAAGTAAGTTAAAAAGATCTTAGATGCAAAGATAATTGTACCACTGAGATACTCAGATTGGGTAGCAAACCTGGTCCTGGTTAGGAAGAAAAATGGGGAAATTAGACTATGTGTCGATTTCAGAAATATAAATAGGTCCTCTCTCAAAGATAATTACCCCCTACCTAAAATGGATCACGTTTTAGAAAAAGTAGTGTGGGAAAATAGGATGTCAATGATAGATGGGTTATCAGGGTGCAATCAAATTGCCGTCAGTGAACACGATAAAGAAAATACAGCCTTTACCACTCCTTGGGGTACATTTATGTATGATAAGATGTCGTTTGGTTTGATGAATGCATGTGCTACTTTTCAACATGCTATGGATATCGCTTTCATTGGCGAAAGAAAGAAATTTGTGGTTATCTATCTTGATGATCTAACCATTTTTGCTAAATCCGATGAAGATCATCTGATACATCTCAAGCAGACGTTTGAAAAATGCCACAAATTTGGTTTGTCTTTAAATCCCAAAAAGTCTCACTTCGCTATGCAAGAAGGTAAACTTTTAGGACATATTATGTCTCAAGATGGAATTAGAATTGACCCTAAAAGAGTTGAAGCTATAGACACAATAAGTATTCCTAGGAATGTAAAAGAGATTCAGTCATTCTTAGGAAAACAAAAAATTTTGAGAAGATTTATTCCAAACTTTGTTGAAATCGTGAAATTGATCACAGATATGCTAAAGAAAAACAACAAAGTGAAATGGACAGGAGAAGCTAAAGCATCATTTTCACGCATCAAGAAAGTTATAAGTGAGGCACCTGTACTAGCAAGCCCTGATTATCTAAAAGATTTTCTTAGTTTCTCGTTCGCCTCCGAACACACACTTGTCGTGGTACTCCTCCAGAAGAATGAAGAAGGTTTCAAGCAACCGATAGCCTTTTTTAGAAAAAGTCTTAGAGACATTGAACTTCGATATAATATAATGGAAAAACAAGCATATGTTATGGTGAAGGCGTTAAAGGCTTTCAGAACCTATGTGTTGCATTCTAAGGTGATTGCATATGTATCTACTAGCTCGGTAAAAGATATTTTGGTTCCATCTGGCAATGATGGCAAAAGCGGACGATGGCTTGCCAAAATTCAAGAATTCGACTTGGAGATAAAACCAACGAAACTAGTAAAGCGACAAGGTTTAGCTAAACTCTTAGCTGAATCAAATTTCAGAGCTCTCGGAATAAATGTCTTACAGGGAGGAGAAGAGTGTGTAGACATGAATGAACTTGATGAACCAATAGCTGAAATCAGAATCAAAGAGAAATTTGCTTCATCAAATTGGTAGAAAGACATAGTGTCCTACTTGTTGACCTTGAAGTGCCCAAATGACTTACCCCCATCTAAAGCCAGAACGCTGAAGTTGCATGTGGTCAAATACTGTATATCCAAAAGAAAATTCTATTGGAAGGACCCACTTGGCTTCTTGTTGGTTTCTTTGGTCAAATCAGAAACAGAAAGGGTCATAAGCCAATTTCATGAAGGAGTGTGTGGAGGACACCATGCCTGGAAGGCAACGGATTATAATATCCCAAGGGTAGGGTATTATTGGCCCAAACGTTTTTCAGACGTCAACGCCAAGGTCCGATCTTGTAACCCTTGCCAATTATTTTCAGGCAAACATAAACTCCCAGCAATGCCATTGATTCCGGTGAAAACAAAAGCTCCTTTTCAACAACGGGGATTAGATTTCATAGGAAAAATTAACCCTCATTCTAATGCTCAACATAGGTGGATACTGACTACTACAGATTACTTCACCAAATGGGTGGAAGCTATTCCAACTAGAAGGGCTACTGATTCGGTGGTAATAGATTTCTTAGAAGAGAATATTTTGTCTATGATTGGTTGCCCCCGAAATATAGTCACAGATAACGCTCATGCCTTTGAATCTGTGGCTATGGTCAGTTTCTGCCAAAATTACAATATTGTGCTTGGTCATTCCGCTGCATATTACCCCCAGGGAAATGGGTTGGCCGAGTCTTCAAACAAGAGCTTAATAAATATAATTAAGAAAGTGCTAAGAGGAAACAAGAAATCCCGGCATGTGCATTTAAAATACGCTTTGTGCGCGAATCAGATAGGCACAAAAAAGTCTATGGGCACTTCTCCTTTCCAAATGGTATACGGGATAGATGTAGTGTTACCTATAAATCTAGTGCTTCCTGTAATGAAACTTTGGCAAGATGAGAAGGAAGAACCAAATCCTATCACAAGAAGGATAAATCAACTGATTGAAGTCTAACAACACAGAGCCGAAGTGGATGAAAGGTTGCAAAAATACTAGGATGACATGAAAACGCCATTCGATCATAAAGCCAAAGACAAAGATTTTCTCCTGGGAGATTTGGTTTTAAAATGGGATGCAAGGAAGGAAGACCGGACAAAACATGGTAAATTCGATCACATCTGGTACGTATCGTTCAAGGTAACAACTTCTGAAGGAAAAAAATCATTTCTGTTAGAGAATTTGGACGGTAAAATCCTCAACGCCCCTGTAAATGGGTGTTATTTAAAACACTATAAGGAATGATTGATTTTCAAAATTTCCACTGTATATACCGTTTGATTTTTCTTTTTATTTCATAACTTTCTTTAGTAAGTCTTCTTTCGTTTAAATAAAAAAAAAATAGGAAAATGTTTTCTAGAAGTAGGGATATAAATTTTTCAATGTATTCAAATCTTTTAAAAGTTATGATACCCTTCATTATGTCCCTTTGCAGGATCCTGGCTTGCAGCCCAAACAAAGTTAAAGGAACAAACAGACAGCCTTATAGCGGAAGATAAATTCGCCAAAAATAGGTGATAGATGAGATTTTTTGTTATTTCAAAAGAGAACGAAACTGGTAAGGCAAAGATGTGAATTCCAGGAACGTCTATCTTTTTCAAACAAAGGTTTTTTATAAATATTATGGTGATTGTCTCGCAAGTGTGATATGTCACTTAAAGAATGATTTCTAAATCTAGACCCTAAGAGTTTCACCTAGAATAGGACAAGAGGTTTTTAAAATAAACAAAAATGAAAAGCATCTCCAAGAAAGAGTTCCAAGAGTTGGGTTTAATTTATGACCTTTGTTTTTAGATTTCCAGGTCTTTCTACGTCTCCCCTTTCTACCCTCAGTTTTGTCTTCTTAAAAAAAAACAAGCTTCTTTCTGGGTTTCTCACAGAGGGAGAAGAGATTACGTCTTAACTCTTGAAGATGAAAAATAGTTCTTAAAAGGTAGACCAGTCCTCATAACTCCTCACTCTCCGACTAAAAAAAGTTATGCTTAGACCGATCCTGAATCTCCTAGGTTTCTTAACAATTTTCTAAGGATTTAAGCTTGCTCGAAGGAAGACCCATGGAATTAATCTTCCCCTTTTTCTTTGTGGACTAAGGTGTTTTGAAGGTTAATAGAAGGTTGGTCTAGAGTAATCAAAACAAGTTGACAGACCTCCACTGCAATTTTTACATAGATACCATCTCTGGTATATTAAGTACCACTGATTGCCCCCACTTCGTATTCAAAAAATTAAAATATAAGACAGATGGTGAAAGGAAATTCATATTTGATTTCCCCCATCTAGTCCAAAAGACGATGAAAAGAAATTCATTTAAATGAGTTCCCTTGTCTTAGTAAAAAGAGACAGATAACTTCACTTGGGTATTGAACAGGCTCACTGGCAGTGAAGCAATATCTGAGGTTAAATGCATAATTAGGATTCAAAGTGGTGAAAGGAAATTCAGTAAAAAGGGACAGATAACTTCACCGAGGTACTGAACAGGCGCACTGGCAGTGAAGCAATATCTGAGGTATCTGTAAGGTTGTCATACTTAAATATCAGTCTACTCTAGTTACCAGTTTTTCGAAACAGGATCTACATCCCAAGTCCAGACAAGGCTCCCCAATTAAAAATATGAATTTTTCTTCGTTTGATGCAAGCCGAAAGCCACAAAATATGTTGGGTTTCCTAGGATTGTTTTTATCATCTTAATGCTAACTTAATTTTAGTAATGAGAAGGAGAAGATCATGAATGGGACTGCAACTGAGTTTACAACAAATGAGAGTTTTGAAAAGATTTTCAGAAGTAAGGATGAAATCTCTTTTTCCTCTATATCCCCTTCCTTATCAATTTCTACAGAGATAAACCCTTGACTCCATTAACCCAATAAAGGCACTAAGTCTACATGTTCTTCTCATACCACAAGGAGATGAGGTCCCCAATTGGAGCCTATGTTGAAAAAAAAAAAAAAAAAATTATCCCTAAGACCTAAACTTTCCTTTTTCGGGTTTCGGCTTTTCATAAAGCATAAGCTTCTTTATCTTTCCCAAAAGCACGGTACCGATTTCCTGGAAAAATTTATTTTTCCCAAAAGCACGGTACCGATTTCCCAAAATGTTATAAGAGTCTCGACGCATTTTCTATAAAGTTATTTTTTAATCGTGATAAGCTTAAAACCCAAAGGAGTTAAGATTAACTTTAAAAAAGTTTTCGAGATTCGGGGTTTTCTAAGAACATATGTTTCAATACATATTGAATCATGAAATCTTGATCCCTGGTTTCCCGAAAGAATGAGAGTTAGTTCAAATCCTTATTAATTAATTCACTAACACAAAAAGTTAAGGCTTAAGTTAATCATTATCGCGATTTCTGGATTCAGGGTTCAGCGATAACATATCTTTTGTCAACACGATCCCTGAAATCCTGAAATGTGAAATCCTGATCCATAATTTGTGTTAAATTGAATTAATCTTGTTTTGTCCTTAATCATGATTAATTGATTCACTAATATCGAAATTTAAGGCTTAAGTTAATTATTTCGCAATTTCGGAAATCAGGATTCAACGATAACATATCTTTTGTCAACATGATCCCTAAAATCCAGAAACGCTTAATACCGATCAATCATTTTGCTAAAACGAATTTAAGTCCCAATTAATCTTGTTTTGATTTCGCGATTTCAGAAGTCGAGATTCAGTAAGAACATACCTCTTATCAACTCGATCCCCAAAATCCCGAAACATGAAATCTTGACTCTTAATCTATGATTAGTATAAATTTACTCTGTTTTGAAAGCATGATTAATGACAATCAATCTTTTTAGGTTTTGTTCACGTTTTGGTTTCTAATCGAATGAAATGTTCCGATTTTTTGATTCAAAAGCGCCAAAATGCGGCCACTTAAATAAAGAATAAATGGTGATATGTGATACCAATGCGTATCTTAGTAAATATATAACACATTAAATGTTTTGAATTCTTGTCAACTGCGTCATCCCCTTCATCTTTAAATGAATTAAAGGAGAGTTTGAAGGTCAAGACGCATTCAACCGAGCTCATACACTCCTTTTCTGTGACACGTTTCCCATCTAACTTAAAGTCATCGCACCAAAAAAAGAACCGAATAAGAGTGAAGATATACAAGAAACAGATATCATATCCGACACTACGCCACACACTATCGACTCAATTAAATCTTGGACACAAATCTCTGAGTTCCTAGAATACAAATTCAAGAATTCTCATACTGATTCCGATAATCACTTTCGAGATATAGCAGAATCAGAGCTTCATAAGATCACGACGCACCCTCGGCTTATGGCATACAACGATATGATCAGTTGGTCCCTAGAAAAGGTTGATATTCCAATGAGGAGCATCTTAAAATATCAAGGGGTCGTTGTCGGTTCATTCAGGCCAGAACATATACAAGTAATGTATAAGCTCTCACCAAATCCTAAGTACACTTTTAATGCCAAGTTTTTAACTGAATTTCAAAGGAAAGAGTGTACTGAGGTAGACTGAACGTATCCTGATTTAATTAGAGATTGGTGGAGATGTCCATCAAATTTTAGGGCCGATACCGATGGGGTTTATGCCATGATATATTTGAACGAATACATGGTCTATGTAGGGATAATGTTGTGTAGAATTTTTGGGAAAAAGGACCCCTGCCATTTTCCTGTAGATTGGGTGCCTTTTTTGGAAGAAGCTTCAGAAGGATTCACTTTCAACTGGAGTAATATTCTATCTAATAACCTAGCTCAAGAATTTTCAAACTACAGATTTTCAAAATCTAAAGGTCAACCAATGGCCTTTTATATGTCAGCGTACATTATGGATGCGATTTTATTTGTGACTCCATTTCCCAGGATGAATTGGAGTTGGAACATAACTTGCCCTGAGCCCATTCATGAATATCATTCTGCACTTTGGGAAGAAAATGCTAAGGATGCATTTTACAAAATTTGTCATTTCGTAATAATTCCAATGCATAAAATGTTTTATGGCTTTGAACCCCCTCGCGTTTCTGAGTCAGTCTCAGGAAATCTCAAAGCAATAGCTGACTAGTTTTTTGATGAGAAATTCTCTTATGTTAGGGGTTATGGGTGCTCAATTCCCCCTCACGCACTTCCGAAATTCCTCCAGACAGAAAAATCAGAGGGAGGGAAAGGAAAGGAGTTGGAAACACCTTCAGAAATCCCTGAGAGTTTTCCAAAAAAGGTAGGAGGAACAACATTGACAGAACTTGGAAGTCTCATTACTTCCTTGAATCCATTACAATCTACTTATGGAAACCCCCTTGAGGGAACTCTATACGTTAGTGATCTTGAGCCTATTTCTAGGAATGAGATTCCTTCATGCAATTATTTTTTTTAGTAAAAAGAGGAAGGCTATCCTGAAACAGGAAATGCATCCTAGAGGAGATATGATGATTAAAAATCACAAAATAATTATAGATGGACAAAAACTTAAAGAAGGAGAATTCGCTACAGAGATAGCAGGCACAATGGGAGCCTTAGCATCGATGAATTTATACTCTGTGGGTAGTTTGACAACTATGTTGGAACAAAAAGACCAAATGATAGCTCAGTTACAGGGTCAATTGAAAGACACCGAAAGAAATATCAGTTGGGTTATAAAAAAGGGTCTAGAACAAGCTAGATTAAATGATATTCAAGAGATTCAAAAAATGAAAGCAAGCTTAGAGGAAGCAAATCAAGAAAAACAGGTCACTCAAGCACAGGTCATAAAGCAAGACGAAATAAATAAACAATTACAAGGTAAGATTAATTCTATTTCAAATCAAGTGATCGAGCTCGAAATCTTCTAGGCCTAGGTATTGGAAATACATATGAATATAGAAAAAGAACAACAGGGAGTGTTTTTTAATTTGGAATTTGTCCATAATTACTTTCAGGAAACTAATAAATCCTTGGAACATATTCTCCAGAAAGAAAGAGAAGTAAAAGAGGCCAGAACGACTTTCCAAAAAGCATTGGGCCTTTCAACAAAGGAGGAGGTCAGAAAGATTCAAAAACTATTTGTTTCAGAGCAGGTTAAAGGAGATGTAATACTCAAGGTATGGGAGGCAGACCTTGCAGAAAACAAAAGAATAACCAGAGAGGTCAATGATGATTGTGAAGGAATTTTTTATCTTTTAGAAAAAGCTTCTTTGAACATTGGAAAAAACAGTTGTTCGGGGTTATTAGGAGAAATTAACATTGTCAAGCACCAGCTAAGATTCAAGGAAGATCTGGAGAAAATGCAGGTGGAGATCCCAAAAATAAAGGTAATCAATGTCACCGAAATCGACAAATAGATAGTGATGTTGAACTCAAAGTTGCAAACTATTAAGTTCACAAGGAAGACAATTGAAGGTCGTTTGCTCGAACTACAGAAAATGTTCTTCATATTTGAGGCAAAAGATATACTAGAAGCTCCCAGAGTTTTGGTGAAGTTTTTGGGAAAATGTATTCATTGTCTTAAGACAGAAGAAGGAAGTTCATCAATGCAGACATGAGATACTCCTTTGAATATTTTCATCATTAGAATAATAAAGTAGTTAGAATAGAAATGTAAATGGTTTGACATTGTTCAATCATGTAACCATAGTCTTAGGAAGTTATTTAATCACCAACGGGAAAGATATTTGGTGATCATGTATAAATATATTTTCACAAGACTGAGAAATGGCTTTTTGTTTTTGAGAGAGCCGATTTGTATTAAAAAAGTTTTCAATCCATTGTGATATAAATAATGCAGACGACATTCTGAATTCTGTCAACTTGAAGGTATGTGTTCTTTAACCCTGTTTATAATTTCTACGTTTCTATTTCAATGTATTTCTAATGAATGATCAGCTATAAGTTTATTTCATACATCTTTTGTAGTTTGAATTGGTTTGGTTATCAAATTATTTACAACTTTTCCTTTGAAATTGCTATCAATAATTTTAAGACCTGTAGATCATTTGAATGATAATATTTAACACTTCATTAGAAATCTCGTTTTCCTCTTTACTTCCTATTACAATATGAGATTCTTTCGTGATTAAAGCCTCATATTTTTCAGTAGTATTTCTTTGTTATTTTACTATTCTCAAATTGTTTCAAGTCCAGGAAACAGACTCAACTATTATTATGTTATTATTTTGAATTTCAAAACTATTTTTTCTATTCTCATCCCTTAAAAACTGAAGCAACAATTTATCAAATTATTTCATAATTAAATAAAATTTTACACTCCATGATTGTCCCAAATAACAGACAACCCAACATAGAACCTGGTCTCCGAGATCAAACTAGCATTTCTTTGAACCTTTTTAATACTATTCTACAAACAACGACTAACTGGATTGAATTAGAACGTTCATGGGTAGCTATTGAGAGAGATATTAGCATCCCAGAACAAAGGGAAGCTAGACAGAGGTAGTTGGGAAACCAACTCTAATTTATCCTTCCTTTTGATTTTTACCCTTTAATTACCTTTATCTTTATGTATGCCTTGACGGTATACTTTAGAGCCTTAAAGTATAAACTCAGGAACAACATATTTTTTGTGTCATTGTCGGGGAACGAAGAAACAAAACTTTTCCCTGGGAAGAACGACATTGACACTTTCTTTCTTTGCTAATGAACAAGGATAGAAAACCTTATAAGGCTACCTTTATTTTTCACTTGGCGACTTCACGATAAGTAAACTAGCTATTAGCCGAAAGAACACCAGAAAGAACCCGGACGACAAGAAGACCGCTCAAGTCTCTGATCCGGAAAAGATTTTAAAATCACGAAGATCCCTTAGACAAGTCATTTCAACCATACATACTATTTGTCAGCTTGATTTTATGCAATTGAACGTTTCAGAAACACTTGAGAGATCTGTCTTGCTTCCCCTCTCATACGATACGTTCTCTTTTCCTGAGGTATTTTCCCCAGATTTCCCCGAACCTTGTCCTCACACATTCTGAGCTTCAACCTCGAATCTACCAATGGCTACACATGGAGGTGTTGGAGATGGGGGTGGTGCCCCAGAAGGACCAGCAGGTGGCCAAGTACCGCTTACTGGAATATTTTCTAAAGTAACTACTAGATATGCCCCCCTTGTCCTCCCAGTTCCCCTACATGATCTTCCCGAAAATTATATGAAAAGCCTTCCCAAATTTACAGGGGAAGGAGATTTAACCGCTCAAGAACAAATAAATTTCTTTGACCAATTTGCCGACATCCTCAGAATCAAACACGAAGATGTCTATTCTAGACTCCTCGTTGATAATTTTGAGGGACAAGTGAGGACTTGGTTATAAGCTTTAGCAATCAGATCTCTAAGATCTTACAAAGAGCTTGAAAACACTTTTATCAGACAATGGGGGGAGAGGAGAGACCACCTCTATTACCTAACTGAATTCGAAGCCCTTAGAAAGAAAAATTCAGAATCAGTTCTAGAATTCAGGCAGAGGTTTAGCAAGTTGTATAATAAAATCTCGGTCGAGTTCAAACCTTCTCAACCCATAGCAAAGATGACTTTCGCTGGAGAATTTGATCTTGATTTTTCTCTATTATTGAGAGAAAGGAGATCAGTAGATCTCACGAAAATGTAAGATGATGCTCTTGAGATTGAATCGAACATGATAGCATCAGGGAAATTAAAAGCTAAAATAGAAACCGAGAATAAAGAAAATAGGAAATTCAAAGAACAAGGTGGATCCTCAGGATCAAGTAAATCCTTGGGAGATAAAATAGACAAGATGGCTAGAGTAATTAGAGAAATTTCAAATAAGATCTCAAAAATGGAGCTAGAGAAATAAAAAAGGGATAATTTTCCTAGGAAGGATTTTAGAAGGAATCCTGATCCTCAGGCCCCACATAAAACAATTAAAAATGAGGATCAAAAAATCCTAACCCCCTTTAAAAGTGAAAAATTCATTGGAGAGGAAGATCTAGAAGATTTTGAAGAGTTTGATGAGGATATTAATAATCTTGGCGACGATAATAAAATTCACACTAGTTATCAAGACAAGATTACGAAAGATCCTTAAATAAAGAAATTAGATCGAAAGACGATGTTAGAAATGATACTTTTGAATATCTGGCTTATAAGGGTATCGTTGATGATATTATAGTCGAACTACATGAGAAATATAATTTAATACCTAGGAATAAGAATCTTCCAATTGTTCCAACAAAAAAGATCTTACCTAGAGGCGAAACTGATGAAGTAGATCCAAAGGTTGCTTAGAAAAAAACTGCAAAAACCCAAACCGATGACACACAGCCTATCAAGTCAAAGTTAGTAGGAACACCCGTTGAGAAAACACAGGATCCTGTGACAGAAACCAAGCCCACACCACAAAGAAAAGTTGAAAAGAGAGGAATGGAGGCCCCAAACATAGAAAGCGATAAGGCCCTGTGAAATTTTAATCTGGAAAACAAAATAAATAAAATCAAAATCCCTATACCACTTTTTGAAGTGGCTAAAAATCCCATATACAGAAAACAAATTGCCAATATGATTAGCGTTTCAGAAGATGAAAGACAGGCTAATGTCATCAACTTAGAAGATGGCAAGCCTAACATAGTTTTTGGTCCGCATTTCGAAGGTGCAAGAGACACTGTAACCCCCTTCTATATCACGTTGACCTTGTTCAACCACCTACTTCATAATTGTATGCTAGATTCTGGAGCATCCCACAATGTGATGCCAAAAGCCATTATGGAGAAACTAGGTCTCGACACCACCAGTCCATATGGAGACTTATATTCATTTGATTCAAGAAAGGTCAAATGCATAGGCATGATTAAAGACCTGATGGTAGGTCTGGCACAAATACCCACAATAAGAATTGTTATGGACGTAGTGGTCACTGACATCCCTCCTAAGTATGGTATGTTGTTATCTAGATCATGGGGTTCCAAGCTTGGAGGATCTCTCCAGCTTGACATGACGTACGCTACGATTCCAGTTTTTGGAGGAAAATACACACGTCTTTACAGAGAAACTAGGTTGGCATTCATGATAGGTGATCCACATAACCCAAATAACCATCCCGTATATATTGCAGATCAAGATTTAGGAAATTGTATCTTATCTATTGATGACGATTTTGAGGTAGGTATAAACGAAAGTTGTACAAAAGAAAACTCAGAAAAAGAAAAAATTAAAAAAAATGTATATAGTACAGCTATATGGAAAAAAAAATGGATGGTGCTTCATCCTACTTAGGGGCTGGAGCAGGGGCACTCCTTGTGGCTCCTGATGATCAATTTTTAATTCCCTTTTCCTATAGGCTACAATGGAACGTGGACTGCACAAATAACGTATGCGAGTATGAAGCCTTAGTTTTAGGATTAGAAGCCGCTAGGAGAATGAAAATAAAAAACCTCGAAGACTTTGGTGACACCGAGTTAATCATAAAACAGGTAAACCGATAGTACCAGACCAAACATCCTAGGTTTAGTTCCTACAGGAATTGTGTCTGGGATCTGATCAAAAATTTATTCTCCTCTATGAATGTTCATTTCATTCCAAGAACTGAAAACCAACATGCTCATGCGTTAGCTAAAGCAGCCTCAACGTTCACACCTCCCACTACTTTTAAACTAAAGTATCACATACAAATGAGGCATCGACCTTCTATAGTGAATAACATATAGCATTGGCAAGACTTTGAAGACGATGAACAGCTTCACAAATTTTTGGAATCTATAGACGAGTTTGCCGAAATGCACGCTGACCAAGAAAACCAAAATGACCCTATTTGGATCATGCAGGAAGGGGAGGAGCCTCAAGAGTTCCATGATAAAATCGGGAACCATCGAATGCTCATTCTAAAAAATAACCAGATCCCCAAGGGTTTGATTCCCTTGGAAAGATTATTCAATCAATATGATATCCCTTCAAAATCTACTCTACAGCCTCAACCTGAAGAGGTTGAAGACTGTGACATAGGTACTATAGAAAACCCTTGGTTGGTGAAGCTATCCAAATATCTGTCCCCTGAAACCAAAAATGAATACGCATATTTTCTTAGAAAGTACAAAGATGTTTTCGCTTGGTCATATGAAGAGTTGAGAACCTATGAGACTTTTGTGATCGAACATAAGATACCCCTGAAGCCTAGTGTCAAGCCCTTTAGACAAAAACTCAGACAAATTAATCCTATTTTATTGCCCGTGATCGAAAAGGAAGTTAAAAATCTCTTAGATGCAAAGATAATTGTACCACTGAGATACTCAGATTGGGTAGCAAACCTGGTCTCGGTTAGGAAGAAAAATGGGGAAATTAGACTGTGTGTCGATTTCAGAAATCTAAATAGGTCCTCTCTCAAAGATAATTACCCCCTACCTAAAATGGATCACGTTTTAGAAAAAGTAGTGTGGGAAAATAGGACGTCGATGATAGATGGGTTTTCAGGGTACAATCAAATTGTTGTCAGCGAACATGATAAAGAAAAGACAACCTTTACCACTCCTTGGGGTACATTTATGTATGATAAGATGTCGTTTGGTTTGATGAATGTAGGTGCTACTATTCAATGGGCTATTGATATCACTTTCATTGGCGAAAGAGACAAATTTGTGGTTATCTATCTTGACGATCTAACCGTTTTTTCTAAATCTGATGAATATCACCCGATACATCTCAAGCAGACGTTTGAAAAATGTCACAAATTTGGTTTGTCTATAAATCCCAAAAAGTCTCACTTCGCTATGCAAGAAGGTAAACTTTTAGTCCATATTGTGTCTCGATATGGAATTAGAACTGACCCTAAAAGAGTTTAAGCTATAGACACAATAAGTATTCCTAGGAATGTAAAAGAGATTCAGTCATTCTTAGGAAAAATAATTTTTTTGAGAAGATTTATTCCAAACTTTGCTGAAATTGTGAAATTGATCACAGATATGCTAAAGAAAAACAACGAAGTGAAATGGACAGGAGAAGCTAAAACATCATTTTCACGAATCAAGAAAGTTATAAGTGAGGCACCTGTACTAGCAAGCCCTGATTATCTAAAATATTTTCTTATTTTCTCGTTCGCCTCCGAACACACACTTGTCATGGTACTCCTCCAGAAGAATGAAGAAGGTTTCGAGCAACCGATAGCCTTTTTTAGCAAAAGTCTTAGAGACACTGAACTTAGACATAATATAATGGAAAAACAAGCATATGCTATGGTGAATGTGTTAAAGGATTTCAGAACCTATGTGTTTCATTCTAAGGTGATTGCATATGTACCTACTAGCTCCGTAAAAGATATTTTGGTTCAATCCGATAGTGATGGCAAAAGAGGATAGTGGCTTGCCAAAATTCAAGAATTTGACTTGGAGATAAAACCAACGAAACTAGTAAAGCGACAAGGTTTAGCTAAACTCTTAGTTGAATCAAATTTCAGAGCTCTCGGAATAAATGGCTTACAGGGAGGAGAAGAGTGTGTGGACATGAATGAACTTGATGAACCAATAGCTGAAATAAGAATCAAAGAGAAATTTGCTTCATCAAATTGGTACAAAGACATATTGTCCTACTTGTTGACCTTGAAGTGCCCAAATGACTTACCCCCATCTAAAGCTAGAACGTTGAAGTTGCATGTGGTCAAATACTGTATATCCGAAAGACAATTGTATTGGAAGGACCCACTTGGATTCTTGTTGGTTTGTTTGGTCGAATCAGAAACAGAAAGGGTCACAAGCCAATTTCACGAAGGAGTGTGTGGAGGACACCACACCTGGAGGGAAACAACTTATAAGATCCTGAGGGCAGGGTATTATTGGCCCAAAATTTTTTCAGACATCAATGCCAAGGTCTGAGCTTGCAACCCTTGCCAATTATTTTCAGGCAAACATAAACTCCCAACAATGCCATTGATTCCAGTCAAAACAAAATCTCCTTTTCACCAATTGGGGATTAGATTTCATAGGCGAAATTAACCCTCATTCTAGTGCTCAACATAGGTGGATCCTGACTACTACAGATTACTTCACCAAATGGGTGGAAGCTATTCCAACTAGAAGGGATACTGATTCGGTGGTAATAGATTTCTTAGAAGAAAATATTTTGTCTAGATTTGGTTGCCCCCGAAAGATAGTCACAGATAACACTTAGGCCTTTAAATCTATGGCTATGGTCAGTTTCTTCCAAAAATACAATATTGTGCTTCGTCATTACACTGCATATTACCCCTAGGGAAATGGTTTGGCTGATTCTTCAAACAAGAGCTTAATCAATATAATTAAGAAAGTGTTGAGCGAAAACAAGAAATCCTAGCATGTGCATTTAAAATACGCTCTGTGGGCGAATTGGATAGGCACAAAAAAGTCTATCGGCACTTCTCCTTTCCAAATGGTATACGGGATAGATGTAGTGTTACTTATAAATCTAGCGCTTCCTGTAATGAAACTTTGGCAAGATAAGAAGGAAGAACCAAATCCTATCACAAGAAGGATAAATCAACTGATTGAAGTCCAACAACACAGAGCCAAAGTGGATGAAAGGTTGCAGAAATACCAGGATGACATGAAAACGTTATTCGACCATAAAGCCAAAGATAGAGATTTTCTCCCGGGAGATTTTGTTTTAAAATGGGATGCAAGGAAGGAAGACCTGACAAAACATGGTAAATTCGATCACATCTGGTACGGACCATTCAAGGTAACAGCTCCTAAAGGAAAAAATTCATTTCTGTCAGAGAATTTGGACGGTAAAATACTCAAGGCCCCAGTAAATGGGCATTATTTAAAACACTATATGGAATAATTGATTTTCAAAATTTCCACTGTATATACCGTTTTATTTTTCTTTTTATTTCATAACTTTCTTTAGTAAGTCTTCTTTCATTTAAATAAAAATAAAAATAGGAAAATGTTTTCTAGAAGTAGGGATATAAAATTTTCAACGTATTCAAATCTTCTAAAATTCCTGATACCCTTCGTTATGTCCCTTTACAAGATCCTATCTTGCAGCCCAAACAAGTTAAGAGAACAAACATACATCCTTATAGCGGAAGCTAAATTCGCCAAAAATAGGTGATAGATAAGATTTTCTATTATTTCAAAAGAGAACGAAAATGGTAAGGCAAAGATGTGAATTCCAGGAAAGTCTATCTTTTTCAAACAAAGGTTTTTTATAAAGAGTGTGGTGATTGTCTCACAAGTATGATATGTCACTTAAAGAATGATTTCTAAATCTAGGTCCTAAGAGTTTCACCTAGAATAGGACAAGAGGTTTTTAAAATAAATAAAAATGAAAAGCGTCTCTGAGAAAGAGTTCCAAGAGTTGGGTTTAATTTAGGACCTCTTTTTTTCGATTTCCAGGTCTTTCTACGTCTCCCCTTTCTACCCTCAGTTTTGTCTTCTTAAAAAAAAAAACAAGCTTCTTTTCGGGTTTCTCACAGAGGGAGAAGAGATTACGTCTTAACTCTTGAAGCTGAAAAACAGTTCTTAAAAGGTAGACCAGTCCTCATAACTCCTCACTCTCTGACTAAACAAAGTTATGCTTAGGCCGATCCTGACTCTCCTAGGTTTCTTAACAGTTTTCTAAGGATTTAAGCTTGCTCGAAGGAAGATCCCTGGAATTAATCTTCCCCTCTTTCTCTGCGGAGTAAGGTGTTTTGAAAGTTAAGAGAAGGTTGGTCTAGAGTAATCAAAACAAGTTGACAGACCTCCACTGCAATTTTTACACAGATACCATCCCTGGTATATTAAGTACCACTGATTTCCCCCACTTCGTATTCAAAAAAGTAAAATATAAGACAGATGGTGAAAGAAATTCATATTTGATTGCCCCCATCTAGTCCAAAAGACGATGAAAGGAAATTCATTTAAATGATTGCCCTTGTCTTACTAAAAAGAGATAGATAACTTCACTTGGGTACTGAACAGGCTTGCTGGCAGTGAAGCAATATATGAGGTTAAATGCATAATTAAGATTCAAAGTGGTGAAAGGAAATTCAGTAAAAAGGGACAGATAACTTCACCGGGGTACTGAACAGGCTCGCTGGAAGTGAAGCAATATCTGAGGTATCTGTAAGGTTGTCATACTTAAATATCAGTCTACTCTAGTTACCAGTTTTTTCGAAACAGGATCTACATGCCAAGTCTAGACATGGCTTCCCAATTAAAAATATGAATTTTGCTTCGTTTGATGCAAGCCGAAAGCCACAAAATCTGTTGGGTTTCCTAGGATTGTTTTGATCATCTTAATGCTAACTTAATTTTTTTAACGAGAAGGAGAAGATCATGACTGGGACTGCAACAGAGTTTACAACAAATGAGATTTTTGAAAAGATTTTGAGAAGTAAGGATGGAATTTCTTTTTCCTCTGTATCCCCTTCCTTAGCAATTTCTGCAAAGATAAACCCTTGACTCCATTAACCCAATAAAGGAACTAAGTCTACATGTTATCCTCGTCCCACAAGGAGACGAGGTCCCCAATTGGAGCCTATGTTGAAACAAATTTTAAATTTTTTATCCCTAAGACCTAAACTTTCCTTTTTTGGGTTTCATCTTTTCATAAAGCATAAGCTTCGTTATCTTTCCAAAAATCACCGTACAGATTTCCTAGAAAACTTTATTCTTTAAATAATAAAAGGCAAAAAACCTAAAATGTTATAAGCGTCTCGACGCATTTTCTATAAAGTTGTTTTTTAAGCATGATAAGCTTAAAACCCAGAGGAGGTAAGATTAAGTTTTAAAAAAAAATCGAGATTTGGGTTTTGCTAAGAACATATGCTTCAATACATATTGAATCACGAAATCCTGATCCCTAGTTTCCCGAAAGAATGAGAGTTAGTTCAAATCCTGATTAATTAATTCACTAACACGAAAAGTTAAGGCTTAAGTTAATGATTATCATGATTTCAGGATTCAGGGTTCAACGATAACATATCTTTTGTCAACACAATCCTTGAAATCCCGAAACGCGAAATCCCAACCCATGATTTGTGTTAAACTGAATTAATCATGTTTTGTCCTTAATCATGATTAATTAATTCGCTAATATCAAAATTTAAGGCTTAAGTTAATTATTTCGCAATTTTGGAAATCCAAATTCAACGATAACATATCTTTTGTCAACACGATCCCCGAAATTCCGAAACACTTAATATCGATCAATCATTTTGCTAAAATGAATTGAAGTCCCAATTAATCTTGTCATGATTTCGCGATTTTGGAAGTCAGGATTCAGTGATAACATACCTCTTGTCAACTCGATCCTCGAAATCCTGAAACACGAAATTTTGACTCTTAATCTATGATTAGTATAAATTAACTCTGTTTTGAAAGCATGATTAATGACAATCAATCTTTTTAGGTTTTGTTCACATTTCAGTTTCAGATCGAATGAAATGTTCCAATTTTTGAATTCAAAAGCACCAAAATACGACCACTTAAATAAAGAATAACTGGTGATATGTGACACTAATGCATATCTTAGTAAATATCTAACACATTAAATGTTTTGAATTCTTGTCAGCTGCATCAGTCCCTTCATCGTTAAATGAATTAAAGGAGAGTTTGAAGGTCTGTTTTTTGCAAAAAATTTTGTTTCATACTTTCAAGCGCAAGACGCATTCAACCGAGCTCATACACTCCTTTTCTGTGACAAGTTTCCCATCTAACTTGAATTCATGGCACCAAAAAAATCACCGGATAAGAGTGAAGATACATAGGAAGGAGATATCATATCCGACACTACGCCACATGCTATCGACTCAATTAAACTTTGGACACAAATCTCTGAGTTCCTGGAATACGAATTCAAGAATTCTCATACTGATTTCGATAATCACTTTCGAGATATAGCAGAATCAGAGCTTCATAAGATCGTGGCGTGCCCTCGTCTTATGGCGTACAACAATATGATTAGTTGGTCCCTGGAAAAGGTTGATATTCCGACGAGGAGGATATTAAAAGATCAAGGGGTCGTTGTCGGCTCATTCAGGCCAGAACATATACAAGTAATGTATAAGCTCTCACCAAATCCTAAGTACACTTTTAATGCCGAGTTTTTAGTTGAATTTCAAAGGAAAGAGTGTACTGACGTAAACCAAACTTATCCCAATTTAGTTAGATATTTGTGGAGATGTCCATCAAATTTTAGGGCGATACCGATGGGGTTTATGCCATGACATATTTGAACAAATACATGGTGTATGTAGCCATAATGTTGTGTAGACTTTTTGGGAAAAAGGATCCCTGCCATTTTCCTGCAGATTGGGTGCCTTTTGTGGAAGAAACTTCAGAAGGATTCACTCTCAACTGGAGTAAGATTCTATCTGACAACCAAGCTCACGAAGTTTGAAACTACAGAGTTGCAAAATCTAAAGGTCAACCAGTGGCCTTTTATATGTCAGCGTACATTATGGATGCGATTTTCTTTGTGACTCCATTTCCCCTGATGAATTGGAGTTGGAACATAACCTGCCCCAAGCCCATTCATGAATATCATTCTGCACTTTGGGAAGAAAATGCTAAGGATGCAATTTACGAAATTTTTCATTTCGTAATAATTCCAATGCATAAAATGTTTTATGGTTGTGAACCCCCTCGCTTTTCTGAGTCAGTCTCAAGAAATCTCAAAGAAATAGCTAATTGGTTTGTTGATGAGAACTTCTCTTATGTTAGGGTTTATGGGTGCTCAATTCCCCCTCACGCACTTCTGAAATTCCTCCCAGACAGATTGGTATTGAGGGAGGTAGCACATCAAATAGTGAAAGGTGGTATTGGAATAGAGCTAAACGTAGCTCAAAACAAGTCCTAGCCAATCTTCCCTATGTATGTCGGGAAATTTTCATTACTAAACCTTGGTCATTATAAAGTAGAGGCCGAAGCATTAGAAGAAATAAAACTGGTAGATATTGAGCACAGAAAGCATGACCCTTA
This sequence comes from Picea sitchensis, assembly GCA_010110895.2. NCBI lineage: Eukaryota > Viridiplantae > Streptophyta > Pinopsida > Pinales > Pinaceae > Picea > Picea sitchensis. Next base: position 15,003 of record SNQJ01S0047391.1, on the reverse strand, counting down.
TCAATTAGTAAGAAGACATTTGATGCACTGTAATTTGAAAGCTTATGAGTAGGAAACATATGTTTATGATGATATTTTAAAGGAGGTTAAAACTTATGAAGAAGCATTGAACAGGGTACAGGGCATGTCACCTGACTCACAAGTTGGTTTCATGTCATTCCAGAGTCATAGGCGAAGTTGTTTACCCAAGAGATTGCAGGGTGAATCCACGACCCCTCCTCCAGAGCAGGAAGGGCCTCCCCCAGGATTTGAAACAAATGTACAGGATAGAGCAAGTACAAAAGGAAAAATGAAGGAGGGTGAAATGCCTTCGCAAGAAACAAAAGTCCCCCAGACAGAAAAATTAGAGGCAGGGAAAGGAAAGGAGTTGGAAACACCTTCAGAAATCCCTGAGAGTTTTCCAAAAAAGGTAGGAGGAACAACATTGACAGAACTTGGACGTCCCATTACTTCCTTGACTCCATTACAATCTACTTATGGAAACCCCCATGAGGGAACTTTATACATTAGTGATCATGAGCCTATTTCTAGGGATGAGATTCCTTCATCCAATTATTTTTTCAGTAAAAAGAGGAAGGCTATCCTGAAACAGGAAATGCATCGTAGAGGAGATATGATGATTAAAAAGAAGAAAATCATTATAGATGGACAAAAACTTAAAGAAAGAGAATTCGCTACAGAGATAGCAGGCACAATGGGAGCCTTAGCATCGGCGAATTTATACTATGTGGGTAGTTTGACAACTATGTTGGAACAAAAAGACCAAATGATAGCTCGGCTATAGGTTCAATTGAAAGAGACCGAAAGAAATATTAGTTGGGGAATAAAAAAGGGTCTAGAACAAGCTAGATTAATTGATATTCAAGAGATTCAAAAAATGAAAGCAAGCTTAGAGGAAGCAAATCAGAAAATACAAGTCACTTAAGAACAAGTCATAAAGCAAGAGGAAATAAATGAACAATTACAAGGTAAGATTAATTCTATTTCAAATCAAGTAGTCAAGCTCGAAATCTTCCAGGCCCAGGTATTGGAAATAAATATGAAGATAGAAAAATAACAGCAGGGAGTGCTTTTTAATCTAGAATTTGTGCAGAATTACTTTCAGGAAACTAATAAATCCTTGGAAGATATTCTCCAGAAAGAAAGAGAAGTAAAAGAGGCCAGGACGACTTTCCAAAAAGCAGTGGCCCTTTCAACAAAGGAGGAGGTCGGAAAGATTCGAAAACTTTTTGTTTCAGAGAAGGTTAAAGGAGATGTAATACTCAAGGTATGGGAGGAAGACCTTGCAGAAAACAAAAGAATAACCAGAGAGGTCAATGATTCTTTACTTCCTATATTTACTTCCTATTACAATATGAGATTCTTTTGTGATTAAAACCTCATATTTTTCAGAAATATTTGTTTGTTATTTTATTATTCTCAAATTGTTTCAAGTCCAGGAAATGACCTCAACTGTTATTATGTTATTATTTTGAATTTCAAAACTGTTTTTCCTATTCTCATCCCTTAAAAACTGAAGCAAAAATTTATCAAATTCTTTCATAATTAAATAAAATTTTACTCTCCATGACTGTCCCAAATAACAGACAGCCCAACATAGAATCTAGTGTCCAAGATCAAACTAGCATTGCTTTGAACCTTTTTAATACTATTCTACAAACAACGACTAACCGGATTGAATTAAAACATACATGGGCAGCTATTGAGAGAGAGATTAATATCCAAAAACAAAGGGAAGCTAGACAGAGGCAGTTGGGAAACCAACTCTAATTTATCCTTCTTTTTTATTTTTACCCTTTAATTACCTTTATCTTTACGAATGCCTTGACGATATACTTTAGAGCCTTAAAGTGTAAAATTAGGAACAACATATCCAAAAGGTTAGGGTGATCCTAACCAAGGCTTCTCAAGTAAAAGAGAAGGAAGATCCCAACAGGGAGTAAATTGAAAAAGAAGAAAAGGGAAAAGGGGGAATACTTTTCTCACTTTAAAAACTTTGAATTGCTTACAAAGCTGTAGGTACTAAAAGAGAAGTTGTGGGAGAAAGTACATCTGGAAAAAGGGAGAATGAATAAATAATCATATTTAACTGAATGGGCTTGGTTAAGCCATGACAAGTAAAGGCAGTGAGGCCTTGGAAAATAACTCAGTTGGACTAAAAGTCCAGGGCTGTGTAAAAGGAGTTGGACGAGGGAAGAGTTCCTTGACCCATTCCTGGTTGGTTATTTTATTTCTCTAGTATGAGATATTGATTTAATAATAAAAGTATTTTTGTTTACATCATAGTGATAATGATTGTATGATTGTAGAAACAATTGAGAATTGTTTGTGTTTCACTCATGGAAACATTAAATATAATGCGATGAAGTGCATAAAGATGTGCTAGGACATATCTGAAAAATGTTTTATTGATTTGAAGGCTATGATACAAGAAATTTTATGTACATGACAACTAATATATTTTTGGTGTATGTCATGTGTATAAAGAAATTGGAGATGTTGAGAAAGACAGTTGTCAATGATGGATAACCTCAAGCAGAGGATGACTATGTGAAGGTTGTCATTAAAATATTGTTGAAGGTACTTTAAAAGTCCCCATAGAGAACCACTGATGGGGTAATATTAGAGAGGGTGTTATCAGCCAGAATAGGTATAAAAACTTCCATACCTATGTGGCATAAGGTATGAACGAATTTGGTAGGAAACCCTTCTGAAAATATTTCATTATCGTAAAGATATGAAAATATATTTTTAGTGGTTTTTGTATGCCATTGATACCCAAGTAGGGTATGATTCAGGAAAAGAACCTGAATAATAGAGAGAGGAAGTCTATGCCATCCAAAGATGAGTTATAATCCTTGCAAGAAAATGCAGGAGTAAAGAGTACCATGGGTACGATAACCAATCTAGGGAAATTAGGAATAAAGGTATTCATAGTTAGCACATTGCATGGAATGCATTGAGGAAATGCATGTTTCATGAGAGGGCATGCAATGGATTTCCATCGAGGAAGGAGGACCTTCCATTACTCCACTTGAATTATGTAATTGATAAAGAAAGGAAAATTTGGGTGGCCATGAGTGTTGGAACCCTAGTTACTACTGAAGGAAGAATTCTTGGGTCCATTCAAGGGAATCTTTTATTTTCATATGTACTTATTTGGGATCATGATCATCCTGTAGCAGGAAGCACAGTCCTGCTGCAATAATGAACAAGAATGATTAAACCTTATGCTAAAGAGGTTGGTTGAGATCCAACACACCTTGACAAGGTGCTTTCCATGAGTGTGGTAAAATTAAAACCAATGCAAGGGCACATTGGGTATGGATGTGGCCATGGAAATTGGCACACTGATTAAAGTCATTTGATATTTGAATTGCAATTAGAGAAATTTGGTATGCTGAAAGGATACATACATAAATAATGATATTTTTCTTTTCTTTGTACCCTTGAATAGGTCTTGAATAGGTGAGAATGACTAGGATTGTTAGTATTCATTATTTGAAAATATAATGTGCATGAAAACTAACAATTTGTTTGGATGAGAAATGTTGAAATTGCAGGAAGAAAGGGGTCTTGGATATGGCAGTGTTGTAAGCCCATAAGGAAGACCAATTGCCTGCTGAGATAAACTGTTATGGGAAGGAAGGTCCCATACTGGAAAATATGATTCTTGTGTGGAACAGATCTAAAAATAAATTTGGAATGTGGAAATCTTTGGGTAACATAGTTGCAAGAAAATTATGAATTTGAAATTGATGATAATATCTCATAATTTTTGTATACCTGTGATATAGGTGAGGATAAAAAAAAAATCTTTCTAAGAAGGATAGGTGAAGGCTGTCAAGATGGAAAGCATGAAAAGGGATATTGTTGAGATAGAAGAACCCTGTGGTAAGCCATGATTTCCCTAGGATATGTTGTGATGTGGAAACACAAGACCGAGGGATGCTTCGACTGAGAAAGTATGAGGGACACATTGACTGTAATTCTCACTAAAGTCTTTAGAACTCTTCATTTGTGAGAAACCCTTGGCAAGGAAAGATGGATCACCCAAGGGACTATATAACAAGTAAGGTGATGACTGAGCCTGGGCCTGGAGGGTGAGTGACCGTAAGGAAGAGGATACTTTGATAATTCTTGTAAACTATTGATTGGGATCATGCAAACAATGGGTATGTCCAGGAAAAACAGTGAGCCAAGATAACAAGACAAGCATGTGGATGCAAATCCATGAACTACAAAGATAATTATTGTGCTATATTTTGGAAATTTTCCTCTTGAATTTTTCATAACAATAAAATGTTTCTGCATGAAATTGTGATTAATATGCTTGTTGTCCAAAATTATTGATGGTAGGTGACGAAGGCCAAGAGTTTGGAAAGGACGTGACCAAGAAAGAGGATCAATATTTCTGAAGCAGCTAAAAGACAAAGGCATGATGAGTGTTACTGAGAAAGAACACTGAGTACAATGTTCCTTTTAAGGGGGAGGTGATTGTAACACCCATATTTCCCCCAACTTGTAATTAATCATTAATTATGATTACTATGTTATGGCATGTGTACAATGTAAATGTAAATTTTTTTAGATTGCCAACAACTAATTGTGGGGGTGAAGCATTGAAGTATTGGCCATGATATCACTAGAGGAAAAGAGTGAGGAAACTGTGGAGAGAGTTCATTGTGTCAAAATGAACCAAATTTATCCTTGCTGAAATAATAAGCCTCATCCTGATCCCAAGGAGAAATCATTTAATAAGAAAAGGACTGGTGGTTGAACAATCAACTACCCCAATGAATGGAAGTGTGGAGGGTCTAGATGGGGAGACAGAAAATTGTCAGCCCGAAGTACCACATAGGGCAGTTTTTCCTACAGGCCTAGACTAACTCGAGTTTCCTCCTGAAAAAAGGAACATGACAGCTCCAGAACCTTCTTGAGTAGGATAAAGGACTGAAAGAATACACATGAAGGAAGACAAGAAGGAGACACACCGAGAGGAATGTGTGACCCGGATATGTAGAAGAAAAGAGGAAGAGCGCATGAGGCTCTCCAGATGAGAAGAAGAACTGAAAACTTGATAAGTTGTTCTGGTTACTGGAGAGAACAAGAGAAAGGATCTCTGAGAATTTTCAGAAAACATGACCTGAGTAGAAGATCGTGAGATTGATTCTGAGGGAGCATCTGATAAACCTCACAGAGGCTGTGACAGAGAGAGAGAGAGAGAGTCTCTAAGTAATTGTAAGAGTTTTTGTGATAGAGACAAAGAGTCTCTAAGAGACTGTAAAAGTTCCCTAGTGATATCATGGCTTAGAATGAGGGTGGCTAGAGTGTTAAGAATGAATTCCTCTCAGCCTATCGTTGGGTGGAAATGTGAACATCCATAGTTATTTGGTCGACGATTGACTTTAATAGATAAGTGCTTCATTTTCCCTGTGCACTTGGATTGAAATGCATGATTTGAATGTCTGTAATTGTGATTAATTGTGCTTCGTGTGAAATTAATGATTATAATGCCTAACTACTCTTCTATGAGTCATTGCATTTTTATGGGTGTAAGATGACAAGTTTGGCCTCCTAGTTGGATCGAAAATACCCCTCCCTTTCTTAGAACTTAAGCTATGTGAATTGGAGGGATTTCCCTTCAAACCAGTTGTCGAAGTGACCACAAGCTCATCCCACAACCTTAATCCAAATCTTGGCTAAGAGTTAAAGGGTGTAACCTATAGATCTTGAAAAAGTTCCATAGGACCATGTCCATAGAACCCTTCGCTACACTCAAAAAGGAGCTAAGTGGTTCGGGACTTCAGGAGTCTGGAATCTAAAGCGAATTAAAAATACACATCCAAATGCATCAAAGGAGACCTATAGGACTGTTGACGAGGTGAATATGAACGCTTGCCAACTGGAAGAGTGGATCCGGTCCGGGGTTATCTAAATAACCCAAGATGTTTGGGATGATCCACCCTGACGGGTTTAGCGGCTTCGTTGGCTGATCTAAGTCCTAGGAAAACAAAAGGAAACTAACTAAAGGAACTAATCTAAATGAAAACAACAATTAAAACAAACTAATAAACAAATCTGAACTACAAATATATACAATTTACTGTCTAATACTATAATAATAATTCTATAAAATTAAATGTTCAACTATTAACAGAGTTAGATTCAATTACAAATATACAATATTTATAGATTACAAATTTAAATGAAAACCTGCAAAAATCATTTGTAAACTGTCCTAAGACAACGAAACTATTGTTTTTTGATTTTTATAATTTTATGAGAAGGAAATTGAATAAAAACTATCTAAGCTAAGCAACTAAAATAATAATTCTAACTATGAATCTGAACTATACCTATATCTATCTAAACTACTTAAATAACACTAATAAATTAACTATCAAATAACAAATAGCAAACTGACCTGAAGTAACGCTTCAGGTTTGTCCTGTATGCAATAGTTGATTCAACTATTCGGTGGGAGAAAACCCGCACCAGATTATCCACAAGCTTCTCGTAAACGGGAAGCAACTGTTCTCTTCAAATATAAATGACAGGACAAACAAGACATAAAAATTACAACAATCTTATAATTTACAAATCAACACATTTGGATAAATCTGCATGCAAATGTTTGTACAAAATAGTTCAATTAACGAAAAAGATAAACCTTTGTTCATTAAATTGAAATAGAATAATTGTTGTATTTTTTAAAATAAGAGAGATCAGATATGGATAACACATAAACCAAATCACATCAACCTGCAAAGAATTACGATAGCTAAAGTAGTCGATAATTAATTGCAAACTGATATGAAGAAAACTTGAAATAAAATTTGATATATTGAAAGCTAAAACTATTACAAGACATCAACCTTCATCCCAGTATGTATTATTATAAATCCATATTCTAGTTCTCCCAACAATGATGATGATGATGGGTCCATTACAAAAAATAACAAGTATTTAAAGACCATAGGGTAAAACATCCATGTGGAAATTATCAAAAACAGTTTACAAAAAATCTGGGGATAATCTCCCAAGTCTGACTAAAGCTAACAACCTATAACAAAACTATATCACAAAAACATCTCTTAAACTACCACAGTATGCCAATTGGTCATTGAAATTCGTATGCACCTGAAAGTGGACAAGAATAGACAAGTTTAGAGGATATTTTATTGATAAAAATAACAAAAATCTAAATTCTAAGACTAGCTACAAAATCTTTTTAAATCAATGAAATGCTAACAGAAATATATTCAAATCTTTATTTGTTAATTGAAAACAAAAGGAATAATTTAAACCACAACTTCTATGCTAATTGATAGCAAATGAAATTTTTTTTGAATCAATTTTAATCGACACAAACTGTAACCGATCAAACAAATCATTCATGCAATAGTTTATGTCGACTCAGCACTTAACATAAATCGTTGTCAAATAAAAAATGAAACTGACAGGATCATCATTTTTTCTTAATGTAAAACTAATAGAACTACCTCAAACCAATATTTAACGCAGAGGAAAGGATCATGCTAATCGAGGGCATACAGTATCATTTCAGGATCAAACCAAAAGAAATGAATCAAACCAATTTGGGACCGACACAATCGTTATGCAAAATCGTATTTACCAAACAAATCTTGTGTGTAGGTCGAATGCAATCCAAAACGAAAATATTGGTTCAATACAAAACATAATCATTTCTAGTAAATCGAAGTCAACAAGATTGTTTTGAATATATTAGAAACAAACATAACTAATCGAAATCAAACCCAAACGATTATCATAATTCAGACGTACATAATTTGTTTCAAAGCAAACCAATCAGAATCACAAACAACTCAATCGCTTCTACTAATCTGAGCGCAATAGAATCACATAACGAAATCATAGCTATATTTAATTTTAGAAAAATGAATCTACTGTACATGATTCATAAAGAAATTGTTTTTAGTGATCCGAGTATAACATAACCATTTTGAATCTATTAAAATGAACATAGCTAATTGAAAACAATTCCAATCGGTTAAATTAATTCAAGAAAACTCACAAAGCAAAATCGATGTCAAAACACATACCTGGTCAACTCGGTCGTGATAATTTTGAATTGACAAAGGTTGTTTCTTCTTCGACATTCCTAAAGACAATCGAACTCGTGGTTTTTTGTTTCTTCTCATTGGCTTGTAGCCTGTCGTTCTCCTTCGCCAGCACTGTCACCCGTTCCTCTAACGATTTGATCTTTGATTGAAACAGGGGAACGTCGGTGTAATAACGCTCTATCCAAGCATTACATTGGGTGCATGGTGATTTATCGGGCTTTGGCACCACGGGTGAGGGTTTTTTCAGGTTACTAGGGGTTTCTTTGTACAGCTTGATTCCCGGGTAGTTTGGGTCATTTTTGAGGCAAGGAGGTAAGTTAGAGACATAGTCATAGGGTTCCTTAGAGCATAGGCCATGAGAATAGGGATATTCCTCGGCTAGGAAACGCTCAATATCGGAGTCCAAGTCCTCTCTCAACACTATGGGCTTTTGGTTGACGTTTTTCTTGGGTTTGTTCCTAGCACATCTGGATATCCACCGGGCGTTTTTCTTCCCCTTACTATTGACAGTAGTATCACCCTTACCTTTCTTCCTCAAATTCTTCTTGACGGCCTCAGTCTTGTCTTTAGTACACAGGTTGGCTATGGCATCGGGTAGGTCTATGTCAGGGAAATCTGAGGGTTTGACAGCAGGTAGAAGGATATGAAATGGCACGGCTATCCCAACCATAGTTTCTGTAACCACAACCTTGTCCACTAGGACAGACTCGAGAGTGGCAAAACCATTCCTAGATAGGAAGGCTTGCCAACTATCACCACTAAGGCTTAAATGGTGGACGATAATGAGTTTAATCAAGCCGTGATGAAAAGTCTTCTATCATCCTTCTCACGCTTGAATCTCTTAGACATATTGTAAAGACTACGCAGGAGATAATGCAACATATTCAAAGGGTATCCTATAAAATTCATTAATAACCGGAGATGATACAGAAATACCAAGCCATAACGACATTCATAGGTCACAAACTGTTTAACAATTATCAAAATATCGTTCCACCTATGTTTGAGGGTAGTGATAGGCATACCTCTATCACAAGAAACAACCTTTCTTGAAGTGAATAGAAGTGGCCACAACACCTTGTATACTTTGGAATTTTTAAATCACCTTTTCCCTGTCGCTGGTAGTCCTGTAGCTGAACTCATGAATTCTTCATTCATCTCAAGTTGTACGTCTCCGACCTTATCCCTGCATCCGTCAAAGGTGAGGAAGAATTGTTGGGCAACCGAAAGGTTGAAACCCTCGAACCTTTGGATAAACACCAGCCAACCACCATTTTCTAAATCTTTACGGGCATTATCGAATAGCAACAAAGTTTGGCTACCATTTGGCTCTATGCGCACCATAGGTGCCATAGACGGGAGCACACGGTGAGCAGGGTGAATGGGCAAGGGTTTGATCAAAGTATACGCAGGGTCGATAGTTCACAGGCTTACCCGAAAACAACAGAGTTAACCCGGGATAGGGGGAAGGCATTAATGACTAAATGTGCGAGGGTGGTGGAGCTAGCTCAGCCCATGCAAAATAGTCATTTCCCAATGTACAACCGATGACACATATAGCGATTCAAATCACTATTGCATATGTTAAAAACTATTCCATTCAAACAATTAATGAAATCTATGGTAAGCTGACCAAACATTTGCGCAAGAAATAGTATTAGCATAGTTTTAAAACCAAAACAATAATTTGAAATCAAAACCAAGGGTTCGATCATATCGAATATGTGTTGTATGAAATGATTACACCGAGGGTCTAACCACAACGTCAATGTGTTTTCATGAAAACAACGTGTCAAGGTAATCGATGAAAGAACATAGAACATCAAACCACCAATGCATCAAAAACTCGATCATAAGAATATCATCACAGTCTTATAAAAAAAACGAAGTCATATAAACAATTAAAGAATGCCAAATGAGTAAAGATCTCAAGTCTTGGAGCCTTGCCAAAGCGTGTATAATTAAATTGAAGCATAATGAACACACATAGACAAGGCAACCATGTAATCCGATGATGATTTTAATGTGACTTAGAAATCAATGTTTTCATGCTTGCAGTCATGAAAAAAAAAAAGCAGTGTGCAAAGTGCTTAAAATAATAGTGTTGTTTTATTACAAAGATTGCGATGAAAATCAAAGATTGCAAAACAGTTGTAGGCAACTTATGAGGACAGTATAAAATGTGAATTGGCTACCAACAGGTTGGAAAAGCCAATAATATTCTTGGTGGTGATCACTTACCCGTAATTATGATATTTGTCCCCTTGATAAAAGCCAATCATATTCTCGGTCGTGAAGTAACACAAGACATAGATCTTAAATTATTTGGATGGAGCCTTGCCAACTGTGCGACTATAATTAAATTGGAAACGCAATGAACACATAGACAAGAGCAACCATAATAATCCAGTAATGATTTTAATGTGACTTCGAAATCAATGTTTTCATGCTTGCAGTCGTGAAAACAAGAACAAAGGCAGGTGTGCAAATAGCGCAAAAATAATAGTGTTGTTTTATTACAAAGATTGCGATGAAAATCAAGGTTCGCAAAACACTGGTGTAGGAAGCTTATAAGGACAGTATAAAAATGTGAATTGGCTACCAACAAGGACTGGTAAAAGCCAATAATATTCTTGGTGGTGATCACTTACCCGTAATTATGATATTTGTCCCCTTGATAAAAGCCAATCATATTCTCGGTCGTGAAGTAACACGAGCCGTAGATCTTAGGGTATTTGGAATCTCCCTTGATAGCTAGTCTATGCCATGGTCAGTCTGACGTTGACAGTTTCGAGAGAAAAAAGGCATTATAACACCAAAACCTCTGAATTCTGGAGTTGAGAAGTATTGTGGGTCGTCGATCTTCAGATCCTTCAATATCTCTCTTAGCCGTCTGATCGTGGGGACACATGTATCACGTCAGGATCACATGGGGGTCCACATGTTGAGCGACACTGATACCATGTGTGGCATCTTTGTGGCAGATAAAAGAGGTGTCAATGAACTAAGGCATGTGCCATGTATCTTTCCAATGATTTTTTGGTTGATAGGTGTCCCTCTAAGAGTGGCCTAATAATGAGACCAAGGGACCTCTAAGCTAGATTTGTGAGTCATTGACCTGGGGATTCCATTGAGAATCCCTCCCAACCATCTGATCCACCAGTGGAAGGATTCGTGTGTAGCACTTCGGTAGAGTATTACTCTGGGAGAAAAGGAGTATTAAGTAGGTAGAACCCCCAAATTCCAAACTCGTGAAGTGACATAGACTGTAGATCTGAGGATTCTTCAGGATCTCCCATGACCATTACATATAGACTGTTGTCAACCCGACACTAACCACTACGAGAGCAAAGAGGAATTTACATAGTGGAACCCTTGAACACCGAACTTATGAAGTAACGGAAGCAATATTTATCTGGATATACATGGACACACCTCGATTGTGGGATATAAGGGTTGTTGGAAGGATGTCAGTCTAGAGTGACGTGGCATGCAGAAGTCACCCAGGGTGATGTGGACCCACATTCTACATGCCACGTGTCACCTTGATTCATGATTTTCATAGACCCTATGTGCCCATTATAACATGACACATTTCACCCATTTATGGGGCCACATGTCATCTTCACCTTTCCGCATGTTATCCCCCCTAACACATACTCACTTGGCCTAATAGTGGGCGGAGTACTCGGGACCCACCCATCCTTGCCTCTATATTTAATTCATCATCACGTGTGAGGGTGGACCCTTCGGGAGTCCAGGAATTTGAAACTTTGGGGGTTTGTGGTGTAGCATTTTAGATAAGATGAAAGGGATGAATATCAGAGCCACGTGGCAAGAATTAAGGACCCTTCGGGAGTTTGGGATTTTGGGATTTCAGAGGATATGCATGTAGGAATAAAAAGTGGTGTTTAATGTCGAAGTACTGAACGTTTAATTTTTGTAATCCTATACGTTAAATGAGGATGAAGTATCGTTGGTGGATTTAATGATGGATGGATTTCCCCCATAGATGTAGGAGCCCTAAGAAGCTCCAGGACTTCAGGAAACCTTGGGATAGTATGAATGAGATGGACCCACATTGGCACCACGTGGCCTTTGGCCAATGAGGCTCGCAAAACTTCGGAAGGGCATAACTTCCAATCCATAGATCATGTTTGAGCATGACTACAGTAGTTGGAAAGATCTTGATGATAATAATGTGATGGATACCTCAAGAAGAGGATTCAAGATGATGGAGGAAAGAGAAATTTTGATGCCCCATCCCTAAAAAGGTATTTAATGGGTTGGATGTGTTACAATGCCCCCCACATTTCATGGAACTGCCATTGGAAATCACGATTTGAAAGTTGTTGATTGTTGGATTATTGAGAGGGGGGGTGAATCAGTAATAGAGAAATAATCATTTTTAACCACAAAATGCAAGTTTTATATCAATGTAGCATTATCATCCAATAGTTGCAGAGTAAATAAACAATGAAAAAATGAGAAATCACACACATACACAGTACACCATTGTTTTTACATGGAAACCCAAAGTGGGAGAAAACCACATAATTATTTTTCTTATATTTATTTAAGAATTACATTCATTAGAAGCCCCAACTTCCTTTGTTTTCCAACTGCAACTAAAAGGAGGCTCCAACTCCCTAATTCTCTGGCTACAACCAGAACGAGGATACAACCCCCTATTTTCACAGGCTACAACCTGAGGCAAGATCCAACTCCATGATTCTCTAGCTACAACTAGAAGAAGGCTACAACCCCCTATGTTCTTTGACTACAATCGAAAGGTGGCTACAACCACCTATCCTTGCCCCGTCCAACCACCCTGACATAGAAGTAGAATTATGGAACCACTTTCACACTATCACTGTGAGATATGTTGTTGTAAATTTGTACCAATCAACCTACACCAAACAACCTGTACTAATAACATGTGCCAACATGTACCATACATCAACCTGTACCTCAACCTGTACCATAAACAAGTGCATCAATCATGCACCAATATGTACCTCAACGAGTGCATCAACCATGCACCAAATATGTACCAATAATACATCAAATACACATAAACTATGGTTCATCAAGATGTACCAACATCATCAACTATACACCTCATGTATGTTCCAACTCATCAACTACTTGTCTCAACCATGTACCCAACATGTGCCTTAGCCAAAATCCCTCATCAATTTCATCATCCAAATATGATTTGTAGATTTTTAATAGACCTGGTGTATATGATCACATACCTGCAAACCTTCATTAACTTAACAACAAGAGACTAGCATTTTCATCAAACTTTACTTTAGTCTCACATGACTAATTTTGGATTAGTCAACAACCCTAACTTGAAATAATCATAACTATGTACCTGTAATGAATAAAGATATGAAAATCGTACAAAATGTTCTTCAATGTCTTGTATGAAATTCCTCTATGATTCACTACTTGGAACCTCTCGGAAAAGGAGTTATAGAAAAAATGGCATACCTTGTTGAATTCTGGCTTATTCTAGAGAGCTAATTTGTAGAGCGTTCCCTCGATGTAATATTTGTTGTATGGATCTGAAAAATTATACACAAAATACTACAGACTATACTCTAACCAATACATTTGGTCTTACTGAATTTGTATATGTTATGAATAAGTTATGAATAAGTTATGACTTTTTTTACCCAAAACACCTGTTATTAGACTAGTTTCAAGACTAGCCACAAACCCTATTTTCCACGGAGTGTAAATCCAAAAATACAACGATCCACAAGCTGAAATTTTTATCACAGCTACTTGGATATGTTTCATCAACAACCTCCCAATTTCATGGTCTTAATCATTCTATGAAAACAATTATTGCAAAAATGGTGAGATGACCTGTAAATAACACACCTTAGAAAGAATCATCAAAATAATGTATCCTCCTTTGAATTTCGACCTTCTTTACTTTACCTTCCCTCTAAAATTTGTCTTAGATGTCCTTTGGTTACCTTAGTCACTTGTAGATATTCAATATTCTCAAGTGTCATTAAAAATGAGAGAGTCTTGCCTCTTATTTATACTTTCATGTAGCTTCCTCAAGGGGTTACCTTTTAACCATCTTAACCCACTTTCCTTATTTTAGAGTTAACCCACTTCTAACCACTTGTCCACATAGTAATTTATCCATTAAATTTATTATTTAAATAATTTCTTTTGTATCCACTTTGACTTATAGTACACTCATCACTTCACTTTATTGTTTAAATTATCTTCTAACCATCTTAATCCACTTTCCTTATTTTAGGGCTAACCCACTTCTAACCACTTGTCCACTTAGTAATTTATCCATTAACTTTATTATTTAAATAATTTCTTTTGTATCCATTTTGACTTATAGTACACTCATCAATTCACTTTATTATTTAAATAAATTCTTCTTTGCAACCAATTTGACTACTTTGACCTTTTGGGGCTTCTATATGACTCATGAGGGTTCTCCAACTTCACATGGCCATAACTCTCTAATCGTGAGGAGTTATGTGACGTTACACATACCAATGGAAATAGCATGACATGTACTATCCATATAGAATATTAGTTCCTGTAAATAGATCAAAACCCATACCATTATCCATCAAACAAACTTGGTTCCATTACCCAAACCTTTGTGCTACCGAAATTTTCTACCGAATTTTTTTCAAGGGTTGACATCAATGAAAACCAACCCAATTAATCAACAATATCCCCCTTTGGCATTGATGGCAGCACTCTGATGCAATATTGAAGTTATATCACTCATGCTCCCCCTGTGACCATCACTCCCCCTGGAACCATGCCTTTGTGCTCTTTATCCAAAAATTTACCTTTGCATCTAATAAATCTCTCCCCTTTGTCATCAATGGAAAAGGTA
>SNQJ01S0047390.1:33961-74687 GCA_010110895.2 Picea sitchensis | reverse complement strand
GTGTGTGAATGCATTTTCCCAGAACATGGGGCTCAAAAACATCTTAACTAGTGATAGTAAAAAAAACTTTGGCAATATTGTTATTTGAACAACATGTTAGATTGACATTTCAATTATATGTGGACATTATAAATCCTTACAAAACTTAGGAAAATTAATTTATTTACAAAACTCAAGCAAATTAGTAAAAAACATTTCTTGCATATATGTTCAATTTTTGGGGGGGCATGCATCTAGAGGACATGTGGAAGCTCCCTCTAAATTCTGGGGGACATTAGGGACTCTGATATAGAGGAACTCGCATGAAATAGTAAAAAAATAAAATTAAATATACAAAAATTAAAACAT
This sequence comes from Picea sitchensis, assembly GCA_010110895.2. NCBI lineage: Eukaryota > Viridiplantae > Streptophyta > Pinopsida > Pinales > Pinaceae > Picea > Picea sitchensis. The sequence goes on along the minus strand of SNQJ01S0047390.1, from coordinate 74,339 downwards.
AAATCATTGAAGTCGTATACATAACAATGCATCAATATGAGTCATCATTACATGTAACATAACAAATCATAAATTATACAAGTAATAATGTAACAACATAATAATCACTATTTATAACTCATCAATCATCATTGTATTTCTCATTATATTTATAAAATTTGGAAGATACAGATCTAAGTCTTAAGGTAAATAATATACGAATAGGTCAATTGACAAATGAGCATCACTGCTCAAGGCAATTCCTGACTAGTATTTACATCCAACTAATGCATGAAGGAATAAGGACAAACCATGGGAATGTCACTCTCTTAAGCAGAATAATTTTCATTCTCTAGAATACTCAATGGCACACCAACCAACTTGATTTATGCCTCATTGAGGCAAAGCAGAGATTTTGTTGTCAATGATGTGAGATTTTGATGGTTTGTAGTGTATGAGCCTCCTTGTTAATTATTCCTTGCTTTGAATTTACTCATTGTCTTGTGTCTAGATGCCTCATGGTAGCCTTGATTGACCTAGGTTCCTACCATAGGGAGTTTATGATTCCATAATGGCCCAATCAAAGTATAAATCCAACATTTCTATCGATAATGTTTCTCCAGTTACCATTAATTTCGATGTTGTTTCCACTAAGCATGGAGGGAAATTTTAAGGTGGTTCCTAAAGAAATTCCATTTGAAGTTCATTTTTAAAGTCTCCCATGAGGTAATGGGATTGATATTGATGTAACTCTAAAATAAATTTATGTTTCTAAATATGATTGTATGGAGTGAATATCAACAAGACATTGCACCAAAGGACATGGTTGTTGCATCTTACTCTGAAACAAATTTATGTTTCTAAATATGATTGTATGGAGTGAACATCAACAAGACACTACACCCAAGAATCAATAATCAACACATGGTAAAATAAGGATAGTCAAACACACAAAAGAATAAGAACATTGATGTATAGTGTGGAACCCTCTCAGGAATAAAATCAACTCTCAACAATAAGATCAATTCATCTCTTACATCATCTTCAAGTGATTAAAATTAGAAAAAATATCAAATATATATTAGAGGGGTTTAGTTAGTTTCCCCTAATCTCATAAATGTGGGACCAAAAATCCCAACTAATGACCACCAATGTGATTCCAAGGCCCACCTAATAACAACTAATGTGGATTATAACTACTAATACCACAAGTCAATAATACATTAAATATGCCAACGTTCCCTCTTGAACTTGACTTGGGGACATAAATAAGTAAATTTGATTTAAAAAATATTTGATGAATTTGACAAATTGAAAATTACATCCCTACAACCCCCTTTAATTTTCACTTAAGTAGTGATATGAAAAATGACCAACATTAACTACTAAAACCTAACCATGACAAGGTGAAAATAAACTCTTAATGGACCAAAACACCTTCAAAAAGTGAAGAAAACATGAACAAACAGAGTGGGAAACCAAAATTATTCCATCGTGTCAAAGGAAATTATCCATGGTAGATGACAAAGAAGCATGCTAAAGTTGAGAGTGATCAGACGAAGTTGCAAACAAGTGTCAAATATCAACAAGAATGCTCCAATATCTCAAACCAATACATTGACCATGTGCTCATGATGGTCAAAATACCCACTACTACTCCAAATTCCACATGCAACAAGATGGTATTCCCATCATACACCACATGCTAGAAAAGAAACAACCAAATGTTGTCATAAAACAAATCCATCAAAGAATATCACTATAGTAAATAAATCAAAATAAGCAATGAGCTACATGATGTTGTAAAGTGTACAACACGAATGGATATAAAATCATCAAACAAGTGCTCAAATGTGATGTAGCCAAAGCCTCAGATTCATTCACAAGATCAAATAAACCATGAAAACACAGGAGAATGGAAAAATAACTCTCTTTTATTCCTTGTCCATCCTAACTATTACAATCAAAGTTCAACCCCTTATAACTACTATCTAGGATTTTTGAAAACAATTAATTTTAGAAAAACAACTATTTTTTAGAAAAACAGCTAAATTTAGATAATTCTCACGTGACTCTAAAACTGAACACTAAATAAGAGCTAACTAGCATGACATTAATTTTCAACTCACTTTTCTGATTATTCTCATAAAATAAGAGATATCTGATAATTGAAGAATTAAAAATTCTCGTAAAAACACTAAAACCCCAATTTGACACCTTATATGAAGGAATTTGGCCCTAAAACATGTCAAAACGACGTTCAATCGGATAAATCCGATTGGCACGACAGTGAAATATTTGAGACACAACTCCTCGTAAAATTTCAGCCCAAAAAGATAACCGAGTCAAAAGTTATGACCCTTGGAAAATCCCCGAAAAATCCATGCATCATTCTCCTCTAGTTGAAAAGAACGCAACTCCTGCAAGTTACTGTCTTCAAACTCCAATTTACCACCTTAGTTTTCCCATCTATTTTGGGATGATAGGAACCATTGACTTGTAATTTAGTCCCCATTTTATTCCATAAAGTCATTCAAAAATGACCCAAGAACTGAGTATCTCTATCATAGGTAATAGTTTTTGGAATTCCATGCAATCTAACAACTTTTGTAAAAAAATAATTCTTCCACCCGTGATTTTAGAGAACCTATCAACAACCGAAAAAATAGAATGATTACCTCGTTGTGTGTTTGGGAGCCCCAACACAAAATCCATTCTCATATCTTTCCATGTACCTGTGGGCACTGGTAGTGGAATATACAACCCTGTGTCCTATGAGTGTCCTTTAGACATTCGACAAATCCGACATCGTGCCACATAGCTGGTTATATATTTTTTCATCTTCGGCCGGTAATACTTATCTTCGATTAAGGTTAGCATCTTATCCTTTCCAAAATGTCCTACCAAACCACTATTGTGAAGGTCTTTGATAATATTCTCCCTCATTGAACCAATTGGGATGCATAGTTGTTTTCCTTTGAAGAGGTAACCATCTTGCATAAAATATTCACCTTGATTAAGATCCATGTTCTTAGGGACTGGATTCTTCAATTGTTCCACAATCTCCCAAAAATCATTATCAAATGCATATAGATCCTTTAATGCAGCAAACCCAATTACTTGATTTTCCATGGTTGTCAAAAGAATAGTGCACCGACTCAAAGCATCTGCAACTTGATTATGTCATCTTGATTTGTGCTTCAAAAGAAAGGTGTATCCTTGTAAAAAAGAGACCTATTTTGCATGTCTATTGTTCAATTTCTTTTGGGTGTTCACATATTTTAATGCAATATGATCGGTAAATAACACAAACTCCTTCGACACTAGATAATTCCTCTAATGCCACAATGCTTGCACAATTGCATAAAATTCTACATCATATGTGGAGTGGTTCTTTCTTACCTCATTTAATTTTTCACTAAAGAATGCAATTGGTCTACCTCCTTAGCTAAGTACAGCTCCAATTCCTACATGTGAATCATCACAGTCTATCTCAAACACTTTATCAAAATTTGGTAAGGCTAATATGGGTTCCTCGGTTACCTTCTTCTTCAAAAACTTAAAACTTTCCTCGGCTTCCTTGGTCCACATGAATTTATTTCCTCTAGTGCAATCTTTTATGGGTGCTACAATACTACTAAAATTTCAAATAAAATTTTTGTAGAAGGTGGCCATCCCATGAAAACTTCTTACCTTTGTGATGCTCCTAGGACTAGGCCACTCCAAAATTCCTCCAACCTTCTCTGAATCCATCTTGACTCCCTCTACCGAGATGACAAAACCCGGGGATACAAAACTTTCTTGCAGGAAACTACATTTCTTCAGGTTTGCATAGAGTTGATGTTTTCTCAATGCTATAACATCCTGCTCTTGCACGCACATGATTTGACTTATTCTTTGAGGACACTTGCATGCAAGTGACCCGGTTCATTATATGATTGTATGCTTCTCTTATGGATTATGATGATGAGATTGTAGATTATGATGTTATGTTATGTTATTTATGTATAGACATGTTCTATTGACAGGTTTCCCCTGAGTGTGCAGGGCTCTTGATAGATTGAGGATGTTGATGGCATAGATGGACCTCCTTAGACTCCGGATCGATTCACGGAGTGGACTGTATATGGTTTGGGTATTTATGTTTATGCATATGTGAAATATGATCGGGTATATTATGATGTTGTTTATGGATCATTGACATGTTTCATTGATGGATGTAGGCTAACGATTGCTTGCTAATCAGACTCACACTAGAAGCAAAAGGGCCATGCACAACAACCAAATATATTGAGGGAGAGGTGTGGCAGCAGCCCTTCCACAACCTACTAGAACTCTCGTCGTGTCTTGAATTGTAGGTTAACGATTACCTAGTTCGAGAGATCCACGATGTCGTGAGGGAAGACTGAGACAGTCGCTTATGAAGATTCTAAAGGGAACGCAATAAGGCAAGGTAGTTATTCCTTAGAGGCCCTTAGTCTCTCACAAGGTCGTCTGACAGAGTATTGACTCCAAGGGTTAGACAAATACCAAAATCAATCAAAGGAGAGTGCAACCTTGGAGCACGTAGTGCGTCTTGAAGGGAACGTCGCATAAATAAAACTTGAATAAAGGTGAGTGGCACCCTTGGAACACGTATTACGCCTTGAAGGGAACATCACGATTTTAACATAGGTGAGTCAATGAACCTAGGTGCCTAGAAAACAATATATTTTTTGACATGATCATCCTTAAAATAAATGTTAAATGAGTAAATTTTATCAATTATAATTTTTCCCTTAAAAATTCTAAGCCTAGTTGAATATTAAGCCTAGGTCTAAATCGAGTGAGAAAACTAAAAACTAAATAATCAATTAATAAAAGGGGGGATGAAGAAAAATCAAGTTAATAATTTAAAAGAGAAATAATTTATCTAAGAATTAATTATTGTTTATGTGCAAGACATGCTAATTTGGAACTTAGAAAAAAAGGAGAAATGAATGCAAAATAGAATGTGGAAACATAAAAATGAATCTAGTCTACAGAACTTTCCTAAATAAAACTCAACTAAGTTTTAAGAAAGGCGTCAGTCATTAGAAGGAAATAGAGGGACTAAAGGGACACCAAGGAGCATTTTTATGAGTGCTTTTAGGATGGGTGAGAGAAATTGGCATTAAATTTAATTAAATAAATGAATTTCTGGTGCAACTAAGGGATCGGGTGACAAGTGTACGGGGGAGAGTATTTCCTAATTAAATTTTAATAAAATGAATTAAACATGAAATGGCAAGTTGTCACTAAGAAGAACTCTATAAAAGTAATGGCAGAGTGGAGTAATGGATCACGACTGGTATGCGTAAGGTTATGCTGCCATAATTTCTTTGATTAATTTTTCTTGTAGGAGTTGGGATACCCAACTCGAATAGAGAGTGGTAGCTTGACCTTGCAAGGAAATCTGGGAGCTAGATTTGTCTCTAGTTGTGTTGTGTGTGGCCCCTTTGCAGCTCGACGGGCTACGGGGGAAGAAGAGTACCCCTAGCGTTGGTTGGGAGGTACCGGTGAGGTCTTCATAGTTAGCAAGTGGGAGACAGGAGGGAGCGCGAGCCTGAAACAACAGCTTCTGATTCTTCGCCTTCAGTTACGGTAGTTAGGTAAACTGAGATGAATTTATTAAGTTTCAACTTAAATGCAGTTAATACTATTATATAGTGATGTAAATTTAGGGTGGATGATTTTGCAGTAAAGGATAGGATGGAATGTTTGATATTTTGTTTGGACCTTGAAACCCACCGCCTATTAGCAAGTTTCCTGTAGCAAGTCTCCCAGAAACTTGATTTCTCCCACGACTAGTGTGCCCTTCCAATCTCCTTGCCTTATGAGTTTCTAGTGGCTAAGAGTGCCAATCCTCAACTTTTTACCTTGACCAGTTGTTCACTCAGTGCACCATGTCCCTCCTTTCCCTGCATTGTTTCAATTATTATTACCCTGGCGATTTCTTCAAGAATTATGTGATGAAAATGCTTTATCTCTGCATTTTTGTTTAAACCTTGCCCAACCTATGGGGATTTCAACAAGCATTTTTATTTATATCTCTGCTTCCATCGGTTGCTTTACGCCCTCTCCATTGCTCAACTCATCCTTATCATTTCTCTCTCTCTCTCTCTCTCTCTCTCTGCGGTTGAGACTCAAGGCACTGCGCCTTCACCCTTGCCAGTAATTTTACTTCTCATTACTCAGCATAATTGTGGGTGATCCCTTGCCTTTGCGTTGTTTTTTTTAATTATATTTGTGAGTTTTTTCTCTGAGAGTTGGACACCCAGGGAGCTGCCCCCACCTCTCTCCATTTACCCAGCGACTTCAGGGTGTCCCCCCCCCAGTTTTCCTAAACTTTTTTTTTATCCTCTGCAATTTCATGCTACCAACCAACAATTTTGGGGTGTCTCTTCCGGATTTCCAAGGTATTTTATTCATTTACAATTTCGAGTATCCACTCAGCGATTAGGGTGTTATTACCCAGCGAAATTACATCTTTTCACTCCATAAATTCCTGCTTATTTATCCCAACGTTTTCCTGGCTGTGTGCAGTGTTTTTTTTCTCATGTTTTCTCAGCGGTTTGGGGGAGCACAAGGCTCTCTGCATCACTCCCTTGCCCAATGAATTTTGGGGCCAATGACCAGTGAAATTCATGGCCTTAGCCCAACGAATTTATTTCTTCTCTTGGCATTGATGGAGTTTATGTCCTCTGAAATTTTACTTCTTCTTACCCTGCGTAATCACTTGGATATTTTCACCCTACATTGAGAAAAGTCGCCCAACGAATTTCATGCAACATTTCTAGAGAATTTCCTGATAAATTTGCCCAACGATTTTGGTGTTAATTGCTAGCGATTTTAGTTACCACGGGCAACACAATACTCAGTTATTGCTTGTCTTTTCTCTTCTTTATTTCTTTCCCTTTTGTGCTAAGCGTTTTGTTGTCCTAATGCTCAGCATTTTACCGCTCTCCCTCGGTGATTTATTCCTTTGTTTTTTTATTTTAGCATGGGAAACCTTGGGCGATATCTCTCATTTATCTATGCGAATTCCCCTTGATTCTAACCCTGCAATTTGCATAAAGACCTTCTATCCAGTGTGTGTTCTCTCATGGTTACTAATAAAGTTTAATTAGATGGTAAAATTTTATTTTCATTTTGTAACCGGTTAAGCAAGATTTCCTCTATGATCAGGGAGATCTCCTTCAAGTGGCTAACTTAACCCTTCCATAGTGTCGAACAACTTACAGTTTATGCTCTTGGTTTTTCACAAGACCCCGGTGCATCTTAATGTTTACTTTCCTTTAATATTTTAGTTAGACTGTAATCGGATTATGTCTTATTGTGGTGGACCTTCGCTATTTCTTATATCCTTTTGGGTTCTACAAGAATTTATTTCCACACTCACTGAAACCCTCCTTTGTAATTACACATCCTTAAAGGACCTATAACTTGTCTTGTGGTTTTTCTCATTGGGATCCTTGTCATGTTTAATAGGTGTTAAATGCATCGAATGTTTGAATAGATGAGATGCTTGGTTGATTATGTATTTATTTGCTTATGTTCCTTGAAAATTAAATTGATAATTATTTGCACCATGATATAAAAGCTATGTGTGGATGGTCCTGTGGGTGGGTTACCCCTGCGCCATAAAAATCAATTGATTTATAATGAGTTACTTATGCCTTAGACAAATGATGATGCCCAATGATTACACTTTTGATTACTCATGTGCATTGTAACTATGTTGATGTAGGATTTCCTAAATTCTTAGATAAATTGTGCCCATTGTAATGATGTATATTTATCTTCAATTCAATACTTAGATGACGCGCACACCTTGGAGTTAATGACAATTTGTGATTGAATTTATGTGAATGATTTCCTCGCACAATGAATATAACTGATGATTAATCTTGTGCCATTACTTAAGTTGGCATGTTAATGTTAAAAAATTGTTTACTCACACACACAGCGGACATTTAAATTTTGATGTATGATTGATAACGATGATGGTTACCCTTGCGCCATGGTTAATTGATGGATTGATGATTTGGATGATCGTTGATGTTGTTGGTTTAGCTAGATGCTTGTATTGATTGTGTTAGTGGGATGTAGACACCTCCTTGTTCCTCAAAACAGTCACCAACCTTGAACCATGGCCTATCGACTAGCCTTGCTTGATTCTTTGCGGCATATGCACGATGTTTTTCATGTATCTATTTTGTGACAATATGTTAGCGATCCTACACATGTGATTGACATGAGTTCTTTGTAGGTATCGGACAAGGGTTCACTCACGGCGGAGCCAAACCGCATTTTAGAATATCACATTCAACAGCTACGACGTCGAGCAGTCGATCAGGTCAAGGTCTAGTGGGACAATTATATTCCTCACTCAACTACCTAGGAGGATGCATATGATATGCGCCAACAGTTTCCATTTTTCTTTGATAGATAGACATTTAGATCTTGTCAGATACTTTATTTACAACACTTACATACTGTGAAACTTCGAGACAAAGTTTAAAAAAAGAGGGGGTGTATGTAACATCCCGCTCTTGCACGCACATGATTTGACTTATTCTTTGAGGACACTTGTGTGCAAGTGATCCGGTTCATTATATGATTTCCTGCTTTGCTTATTGATTCTGATGATGAGATTGTGGATTATGATGTTATGTTATGTTATTTATGTATAGACAGGTGCTATTGACGGGTTTCTCCTGAGTGTGCAGGAATCTTGACAGATTGAGGAATCAGGATGTTGATGGCATCGGTGTACCTCCTTGGAACCTGGATCGAGTCAGGGAGTGGACTATATATGGTTTAGGTATTTCTGTTTATGCATATGTGACATATGATCAGGTATATTATGATGTTGTTTATGGATCATTGACATGTTTCCTTGATGGATGTAGGCTGACGATTGCTTTCTAATCAGACTCACATTAGGATTAAAGGGGCCATGCACAACAACCAGATATATTGAGGGAGAGGTGTGGTAGCATTCCTACCACAACCTACTAGCACTCCTATCGTGGCTCGAATTATAGGTTAATGATTACCTAGTTCGAGAGATCCACGATATCATGAGGGCAAACTGAGACAGTCACTCACGAAGATTCTAAAGGGCACGCAATAAGGCAGTGTCCTTATTCCTTGGAAGCCCTTAGTCTCTCACAAGGTCACCTAATGGAGTATTGATTCCAAGGGTTGGAAAACTACCAAAATTAGTCAAAGTCGAGTGACACCCTTGGAGCACGTAGTGTGTCTTGAATGGCATGTCGTGCTTTTAACACAGGTGAGTCAATGAACCTAGGTGCCTAGAAAAAAATATTTTGTTTGACATGATCAACCTTAAAATAAATGTTAAATGATTAAATTTTATCAATTATAATTTTTCCCTTAAACATTCTAAGCCTAGTTGAAAATTAAGCCTAGGTCTAAATGAGATGAGAAAACTAAAAACTAAATAATCAATTAATAAAAAGGGTGATGAAGAAAAATCAAGTTAATAATTTAAAAGAGAAATCATTTATCTAAGAATTAATTATTGTTTATGAGCAATACATGCTAATTTGGAACTTAGACAAAAAGGGGAAATGAATGCAAAATGGAGTGTGGAAACATAGAAAATAATCTAGTCTAGAGAACTTTCCTAAATAAAACTCAACGAAGTTTTAAGAAAGGGGTTAGTCATTAAAAGGAAATAGAGGGAATAAAGGGACAACAAGGAGCATTTTTAGGAGTGCTTTGAGGATGGGTGAGGGAAATTGACATTTAATTTAATTAAATAAATGAATTTTTGGTGCAACTAAGGGATTGGGTGACAAGTGTATGGAGGAGAGTATTTCCTAATTAAATTTTAATAAAACGAATTAAACATGAAATGACAAGTGGTCACTAAGAAGAACTCTATAAAAGTGATGGCAAAGTGGAGGAATGGATCACGACTGGTATGTGTAAGGTTAAGCTGACGAAATTTCTTTGACTTATTTTTCTTGTGGGAGTTGGGATACCTAGCTAGAATAGAGAGTGGTAGCTCGAACTTGCAAGGTGAGATGGGAGCTAGCTTTGTCTCTGGTTGTGTTGTGCATGGTCCCTTTGTGGTTGGGGGGGCTACGGGGGAAGAATAGTACCCCTAGTGTTTAATGGGATGTACTGGTGAGGTCTTCACGGTTAGCAAGCAGGAGACATGAGGGAGTGCAAACTCGGAACAACAACTTCAGATTCTTCGCCTTCGATTATGGTAATCCTAAACTGAGATGAATTTATTAAGTTTCAATTTAAATGCAGTTAATACTATTATATAGTGATGTAAATTTAGGGTGGATTATTTTGCAGTAAAAGATAGGATGTAATGTTTGATATTTTGTTTCGACTTTGAAACCCACCACCTCTTAGCAAGTTTTCTGTAGCGAGTCTCCCCGAAGCTTGATTTCTCCAATGACTGGTACACCCTTCCAGTGCTCCTTTCCTTGACGAGTTTCTAGGGGCTAAGAGCATCAGTCCTCACCTTTTTACCCTGACCAGTTGTTTTCTTAGTGCGCCATGTCCTTCCTTGCCCTACGTTGTTTCTATTATTATTACCCTGGCGATTTCTTCAAGAATTATGCACTGGCAATGCTTTATCTCTGCATTTTTGTTTAAACCTTGCCCATCCTGTGGGGATTTCAGCAAGCATTTTTATTTATATCTCTGTTAACACCGGTCGCTTTACGCCCTCTCCATTGCTCAGCTCATCCTTCTCGTTTCTCTCTCTCTCTCTACGGTTGAGACTCAAGGCATTGCACCTTCACCCTTTCTAGTAACCATACTTCTCATTACTCAGCATAATTGTGGGTGATCCCTTGTCTCTGCGTTGTTGTAATTTTCTTTCCCTCTGCGTTGTTTTTTTTTTTATTTTATTTGTGGGATTTTTCTCTAAGAGTTGGATACCCAGGGGGCTACCCCCACCTCTCTCCATTTACCCAACGACTTCGGGGTGTCCCCCCCAGTTTTCATAAACGTTGTTTCTTACCCTCTACAATTTTGTGCTACCACCCAGTGATTTTGGGTTGTCTCTTCTATATTTCCAAGGCGTTTTATTCATCTGCAATTTCAGGTATCCACTCAACAATTTGGGTGTTATTACCCAGCAAAATTACACCTTTTCACTTCGCAAATTCCTTCTTATTTCGCCTAGCGTTTTCCTGGCTGTGTGCAACATTTTATTTCTCATCTTTTTTCAATGGTTTGAGGGAGCACAAAGCTGTATGCATCACTCCATTTCCCAACGAATTTTGGGGCCAATGCCCAGCGAAATTCGTGGCCTTAGCCCAACGAATTGGTTTCTTCTCTTGGCATTGATGGAGTTTATGTCCTCTGAAATTTTACTTCTGCTTACCCTGCGTAATCACTTGGATATTTTCACCCTGCGTTGAGCAAAGTCGCCCAGTGAATTTTGTGCAACATTTCCATAGAATTTTGTGATAAATTTTCCCAGCAGAAGTCGTGACGTTTTCCCAATGATTTTGGTGTTCACTGCCAGCCATTTTAGTGATCTTGGGCCATGCAATACTCAATTATTTCTTTTCTTGTATCTGCGTTATTTCCTGCCCTTTTGTGCTAAGTGGTTTGTTGTCCTAACGCCCAAAGTTTTACCTCTCTCCCTCAGCGATTTATTATCTTGTTTTATGATTTTAGCATGGGAAACCACGAGTGATATTTCTCTTTTATCTCTGCGAATTCCCCTTAATTCTAACCCTGCGATTTGCATAAATACCTTTTGTCCAGTGTGTGTTCTCTTGTGGTTACTAATAAAGTTTAATTAGATGGTAAAATTTTATTTTCATTTAGTAACTAGCTAAGCAAACTTTCCTCTATAATCAGTGGGATCTCCTTCAAGTGGTTGACTTAACCCTTCCATAGTGTCGAAGAGCTTACAGTTTATGCTCTTGGTTTTTCACAAGACCCCAGTGCATCTTAATGTTTACTTTCCTTTAATATTTTAGTTAGACTGTAATTGGCTTATGTCTTATTGTGGTGGACCTTTGCTATTTCTTATATCCTTTTGGGTTCTACAAGAATTTATTTCCACACTCACTGAAACCCTCCCTTGTAATTACACATCCTTAAAGGACCTATAACCTGTTTTGTGGTTTCTCTTCTCATTGGGCTCCTTGTCATGTTTAATAGGTTCTAAATGCCTCAACTATTTGAATAGATGAGATGCTTGGTTGATTATGTATTTATTTGCTTATGCGCCTTGAAAATTAAATTGATAATTATTTGCGCCATGATAAAAAAGCTATGTGTGGATGGTCCTATGGGTGGGTTACCCCTGTGCCATAAAAATCAATTGATTTATAATGAGTTACTTACTCCTTGGACAAATGATGATGCCCAATGATTACGCTTTGGATTACTCGTGCGCATTGTAACTATGTTGATGTAGGATTTCCTAAGTGCTTATATAAATTGCGCCCATTGTAATGATGTAGATTTATGTTCAATTCAGTACTTGGATCATGCGTGCACCTTGGAGTTAATGACAATTTGTGATTGAATTTATGTGAATGATTTCCTCTCACAATGAATATAACTGATGATTAATCTTGCCCATTACTTAAGTTGACGTGTTAATGTTAAAAAATTGTTTACTCTCACATGGAGAGAACATTTAAATGTTGATGTATGATTGATAACAATGATGGCTACCCTTGTGCCATGGTTAATTGATGTTTAGGCTTGATGGATTGATGATTTGGATGATCGTTGATGTTGTTGGTTTAGCTAGATGCTTGGATTGATTGATTTAGTGGGATGTAGACACCTGGGCTTGAGCGTTGCTTATGTGTCCTGAAGGTCCTAACCTTGCAGGGAAGGTTGGGCGGGTGGTATCTTATGTGATTCTTGTGATTATCTTTATGATCCTTATGATTTTTTATGTTATCTCATGTTATCCTAGTGTTATCTGATGATTGTCCTTATGAGATGAGTTGAGCATTTATGATTCATACAATTTATACATCGCTATTAATTGTAGAATGCAATGATGTTGGGTTGTTGTTAATTAATGTGTTAATACGTCGATATGCGTGTCATGGTTCATGGTGATGATGTGTCAGAGTTGTGTCGTGATTGATTTTTAATGTAATAATATTGTTTCGTTAATATATGTGATTGATGTTTCGATGATGTTGCTTTAATTGTGATGTTTTAAAATTTTCCTAATGCAAAAAAAAAAAATCCTGTTGTACATCGTTTTTTTTGTCGTAATGGCAGTGTTGTTGCATATGGTATCAGAGTGGGTTCAACCCTGCGACTTGGGATCATTACGCCTTCCACTGTATAAACACTTGATTATAATTTATGGCTAATTAGTTTGAATTGTATTCATGCAGGTAATCATGGTTAGAGGACGTCGAGGAAGACGATGTGATGCTAGGGGAGGAGGTGCAATGCCTCTAGTAGCATCCACGCCAGAGGGGTCTAACCCCCAAGCAGAAGAACAAGACATTGGACAAGAACAGATAGTTGTGGGGGATGTGGTTGGGTTGATGAGGTCCTTTTAGAGGATGTCATAGGAATTTATTATCCATTAGCATAGAGATGAGGCCAGGGTGCCGGTACCCCCTGAGGTTCCACCGCACGCCCCATTCGATACTAGTATCATTCACCGATAACTCGAGAAGGTCAATTTTCCCGAGTTCTTGGGTGCCACGGGCGGTGCATCCGCTGAGGCGTGGTTAGAGAACATGGTGATGTGCTTTGAACTTCACGATTACACCTCCAACATGTAGTTCTGCATGGCGGTCTTTCAGCTGAAGGGGAGTGCTCTTCTATGGTAGAAGATGCTCCTGCCACAACTGAACATGGTCGTCGAAGACGTGTCATGGGAACTGTTCGAGGAGCGGTTACAGGAGAGGTATATGTATGAGGAATTCATTGAGTGTCATCTCAATGAGTTCAATGCCTTACGATAGGGAGGTCATACGGTTCCTAAGTACGAGGCCCATTTCATGGAGCTTCTTAGGTACACCCCGCATATGAACACTGAGAAGCTCAAGGTCAACAAGTTTGTGTCCGGACTTAACGTCAACATTCGTGCAAAGGTGAGGATCCTAATGCCTCAGATGGTAATTTTATTGATTGCTTTGTTATCTGTGCACATCCTCATGTATTATCCTTTTTTGGAGTGTAACATCCCACTCTTGCATGCACCTGATGTAAATTATTCTTAGAGGACACTTGTGTGCAAGTGATCCGGTTCATTATATGATTATCTGCCTCGCTTATGGATTATGATGATGAGATTGTGGATTATGATGTTATGTTATGCTATTTATGTATAGACAGGTGCTATTGACTGGTTTCTCTTGAGTGTGTAGGACTCTTGACAGATTGAGGATGTCAATGGCATCGATGGACCTCCTTGGACTCCAGATCGAGTCAGGGAATGGACTGTATATGGTTTGAGTATTTCTGTTATTGCATATGTGACATATGACTGGGTATATTATGATGTTTTTATGGATCATTGACATGTTTCATTAATGGTTGCAGGCTGACGATTGCTTTCTAATCAAACTCACATTAGAAGTAAAGGGGCCATGCATAGAAACCATAAATATTGAGGGAGAGATATGGCAGCAGCCCTGCTACAACCTACTAGCACTCTCACCATGGCTCAAATTGTAGGTTAACGATTACCTAGTTTGAGATATCCATGATGCCTTGAGGGAAAACTCAGACAGTCGCTCATGAATATTCTAAAGGGCATGCAATAAGGAAGGGTCTTTATTCCTTGGAGGCCTTTAGTCTCCCATAAGGTCGCCTGATGGAGTATTGACTCCAAGTGTTGTACAACTACCAAAATTAGTTAAAAGGCGAGTGGCACCCTTGGAGCACATAGTGCATCTTGAAGGGAACGTCACATAAATGAAACATGAAAAAAGGCGAGTGGCACCCTTGGAGCACGTAGTGCTTCTTGAAGAGCACGTAGCGATTTTTAACATTAGTGAGTCAATGAAACTAAGTTCCCAAAAAACAGTGTTTTACTTTCACATCGTCATCCTTAAAATAATTATGTATGAATAAAGTTATTAATTATAATTTTTCCCTTAAAAAACAAAATTGCTAAGCCTAGTTGAAATTAAATCCTAGGTCTAAGTAGGAATGGGGACTAAAATTTAATTAAGAATTTAATAAAGGGGGGATGGAGAAAAATCAATTTAAGAATTTAAGGGAGAAATAATTTACCTAAAAATTAATTAATTGTTATGTGCAAAGACATGCTAATTTGAAACTTAGATAAAAAGGGGAATTTAAATGCAAAAGGAATGTGGAACATAGAAAGGAATCTATACTAGAGAAATTTCCTAAATAAATTCAACTAAGCTTTAATAAAGGATTAAGTAATTAAGGGAAATTGAGGGAATAAAGGGACAACGAGGAGCATGTTTAGGAACGATTTTAGGTGGGTGAGGGAAATTGACAAATTAATTTAATTAATTAAATGAATTTCTGGTGCAACTAAGGGATTGGGTGACAAGTGTACGGGGGAGAATATTTTCCCAATAAAAATTTAATAAAAAGAATTTAATGTGCATTTTGGAAAAATGACACTAAGTGAAGTCTATAAAAGAAATGGAGATGATGAAGGGATCACGACTGGTATGTGTAAGGTTATGCTTCCATATTTTTTCTCTTGACTGATTTTTTTTATGAGAGTTGGGATACCCAGCTTGAAAAAAGAGTGGTATCTCGACCTTGTGAGGTGAGCTGGGAACTAGCTTTCTATGGTTTGTGGAGTACCCCTAGTGTTAGATGGGAGGTGTCGATAAGGTCTCAAGGGTTAGCAAGCAGGATTTGGTTGTAGTACAAGCGCAGGACATCCACTTCAGACTCTTCGCCTTTGGTTACAATACGCCTTTAAAATTTGCAGTTGTAAAATTAGTTAGAATTTGCACATAGATTTATATGTTGATGAATTTGTAATGGATTATGGAACTGTAGTGGGTGAATTTACTTGGTACTTGATCTAAAATGAAGAAAGATAATGTGCCTAAATTTGCATGCAATATTGTTTGTGCACTTCAAGTCTTTTCTTGAGAATTACTTCCATTTTGAAACCTTTGCCCTTTTTGTGTGGTTGAACCTCGAATTCTTTGGTTTTTGAAAATGATATGGTACCTAGCGGAAATTAAAAAAAAATCCTTAAGTTAGAGTTTCTTCAATTGTTTATGAGCCATCTCCAGTCAAGTAAAGGCATCACTTCCAACCCTTAGATAGGTTGGAATCTAGAATTATGAAGGCAGAGGTTTTTAAATGAGTTCTTAAGTCAACAAATGCCCTCCCTCTCTGGCTAGGAGAATTGGGAGAAGTACCTTCAAATTTTCTGCTTAACTCAAACCCAATCAACTTGTCTTGATGCGATCTGGGGAATTTTTTACCTTAATCCAACGTTGGGAACAAAAACGCAACGATATCACCTTCCTGGGTGAATGTACCTTCCTCTGAGTTTTAGATCTAGTTTCATTATCTCTCTGCATTTTTGTTGGACCATTTTGGTGAGATATTTTCCTATTCATATTCTTCCCACCGTTCTATGATTATACTGTAATCCCCTTCAGCTAGGGGCTCCACACCTCCTCCTATTGCCTAACCTGATGAGCAGCGATATGCTCAATGCTTTTAATGTTGTTATTTTTCTCAAGAACCATGATTTGGGGCATGATTTCTCACTGTATTTTACATCTTATGCACCACAAATTCTTTGCGATGGTGAGTGGCGGTACACAACCTTCCATTTAAAAAAAATATCCCAGCACAAAAACATTTCACTTTGCGTTCTTTTTAATCCTCCTCAGTGTTAAACTCTTATGTTTGGAAGGCGCTAAGAGCTTTCATTTTGACCCTAACAACACTGCCTTTTTGCTATTCGAATTCTGACTTTCAGATTGAGTAGAGATTCAACAGTGAACGCGCCCCATGGGGATATTTTTATACTCTGCTAACTTTAACTATGTGAACTCGTGGCCTCCTAGACTCATCTTTCATACTTGCCAGCGAACTAATGGTCTCCATTAACTCGAAGATTGAGTTTAATTGCTCTGCGCTTTACCCACTCAAACTTACATTGGCGTGCAATTTACTAAGTGCAGTCCTCCAATTACGCTCGTCACTCCCCCTTTTTATCCACGCTCAGAATGATATAAATGTGCCCTGAACCTTGTGCACAATCTTCATTGACTTCCAATTTTACCCTCATACTTTTAATTATCTTTCTAGCGTTTTACCCACATATATGTGCATTTCAATTTATCCAAAAAAAAATCAAATGTCTTGTGATACTATGAGATTAATAGACACATTGAATTTATGGATATGGGGAATATTAATAATGTTGGTGTTAATTTATGCTACCTAACCCAGACGTTCTAGAAATGTAACTGCCAACGATATTTTGGCGACAGTTGTCTTCGTCAATAAATTTCAATTTTCCCATTACTTGATTTTTCCACACTGGTATTTTTATTCAAAAATAAACACCTTATCATAAATAATATATGCCTTACCTCAGAATTTGAAATTGTTTGTATTTTAACTTCATCCAGTTTAAAATTATACTTCAGTTCAAAATTACCTTTTAAAATGATTTTTAGATTAACAGTTTACCTATAAACCATACCTTATTTTAGTTGTGTAATATTGGCTTGGAAGTAGTGAATGGAATTAAACAACTCATCTCTTCCTTATCTAATTTCGTTGTTAATATTATGGTTATAGGAATATCACACTCGGAACTAATTCATGTTAATATGCTTATTATTATGAAATAAATCTTTCTCCTCTGAATGATCAACTATATGCTCCTAACTTTTACTTCCACCATCAGTTGCTAAAAGGGATATAGTATCTTTGGTGCACATAAATGAATAATAATTTTATTGCCAATTAGAGCTTGCTAGTGGAAAAGCACAGTGACAACTTAGTAGTGATAGGATCTTGGAAAAAAAAACACAGGATAATGAAGCGATTGAAAAGACATTGTTGATTAGAATAAGTTTATGTTTTAGTTGATTATTGATTAGAATGTTAGCACTCAATTCCATCATGGAAACTGGGACAGGTTGAGTTTAGACTTTTGTGTGAAACAATTTATATGTATTACATGACGGTTTATGGGGTTGACTTCTTGCGCTTATGGATTTTTACGATGGTTAGCTATTAGACATTTGTGCAATTATAAAGTAATGAATGTAATTACCTTATGTCGATGAATAGCTTGATTGATATTAGAATGCTTCGTTGATTCCATATAATGTATGATGGTTAAGTATTTTTAGACTTCTTGCGCAATGGGTTTTATGTCATGTATGATGGTGTAGAATTGTTTATCTTGCACTTGGATGATGCTGATGAATAAGTGTTAGGATTTATTGCGCCTTGGACTAAGCTGAGGCGTAAATTTTTTACACCTTAGTTATCTAGCATGCTTGTCACAATGTTACTGTATGATTCCTGGTGAATGTTTAATTGTGCGCATTGATTCGTCATGTGAATTATGTAAATCCAGAAATTAGATCATGTGCTTACCTTGATTATGATGTTGGTTATTGTAATTGACGATTGATTTAATCACGCACCTGGAAGTTATGTAGATTTTGTTTGCACCTTAAAAATTAAATAAGTAGATTATTGTGCCTCGACTTATGTCATTGCTAGATGTATTTAGTATTTAAGTTCTCTTGCGCCATGGAATTTTATGTTACATGTGTTACTTTTTTTTAATGTTATTGCGCCTTGATGATTGTTGATGAAGTTATTTAGCTTAGTTTTCTTGGACTTGATTGTGTTGGGTGGGATGCAGACACCTCCTTGTTTCTCATAACAGTCGCCCGCCTTAAGACCTTAAATGGTTAAAATTAATTGGAACATGGGCTTGCACGTTTCTTATGTGTCCTGGAGGTCCTAACCTTGTAGGGTAGGTTGGGCAGGTAGTATATTATGTGTTTCTTGTGATTATATTGTGATCCTTATGATTTGTTATGGTATCATATATTTTCTTAGTGATATCGGATGAAGGTACTTATGTGATGCGATGAATGTTTAAGAATTGTATTGTTATGCGTCGTTAATAGTGGTAGAATGCAATGATGTTGGGCTGTTGTTAATTAATATGTTAATACATTGATGTGTGTGTCATGGTTCATGTTGACGAGGTGTTGACAATGTGTCGTATTGGATTATTAATGCATTATTATTGTTTCGTCAAATTATGTGATTGATGTGTCGACGATGTTGACTATTTGTTATGATGTTTTAATTTTCCTAACACAGCTTTAAAAAGAAAAAAAAATTGACTTGTTGTACGCACTTGGTTGGATCATTCTCGATTGTTGATCTAGTACAGTGGAAGGATAGAATAAGTGGAATAGATGAAGTCCCGAAATAAATGAGAGTCGTTCATCTCAACTCTTGATTAAGTCGTAATCATTGATTTCTTCAAAACCTATGGACAAGCTAGGATCGTCCGACTAAAGGAAGAACGAATAATGATCGTCCGATCTACTTCGGATAAATATGATTTGGAGATTTGAAAGATTATAGAGGTTGAAAGATGTGAAGGACAAAATCTTGAAATAATGACAGTCGTCCATCTCATCATGCAATTAAATCGTGACCATTGATTCTGATAAGCGTACAAGTGCTCATTTGGCCTAGCGTCTGGTCACCGCCGTTAGTCATATGGAATAGAGAAATAAGAGTAAAATGAGGCATATCTTAAATTGATAAGCATGTGGTTCTACGCCTGCGATCATATGAAAATGGTTTGAAGGAAGCACCTCATCCAGACTTAGTTCGATAGAGATTTAACACTAGAACAATACAGAGAATCGATAAGAGATAAAATAAGATCGATTGGTTAACAGAGAATGTAGAAGAAACATGAGAACGATATGATGAGTCGATCCATGTCTATGATCAACTCATGAAGACAAAAGAACCGACACACAGTCATGATTAAAAGAGAGTTAATTCATAAACATTATGAATAAAGAATTAAAAAAAATGATATTAGTTAAGGATTAATATTATCATTTAAATAAAAAGGTACAATGGTTCAAAATCAAAAGACGCAATGATTCAAAATTCACACTAGTTGGAAGACTATATAAACAAGAAGGAATAGTAAGAAGAAATATAGTTGAATTTGTTGAAGTATATATATTTATATATAATGGATTGAATGAAGGTTCATTCTATCAGGTTGGTGCCTGTTTACAAGTTGGGTCTTGTATGAGGATTGGATTCCTCACATCTCAATTGGATCTGAGATCAACAAGTTGGGACTTGTTATGAGGGTTGGATTCCTCATTTCTCAGTTGGATCTGAGAACTACAAGCTGGGTCTTGTAAACGAGAGTTGGGTCTCTCATAATTGTATGAAGATGAAATTCAAAGATTGATCTTATGTATTCATTCAAGTTATTTAAATAAATAAAATATTTACTCTTTTATGAAATTCAAAGATTGATCTTTATGTATTCATTCAAGTTATTTAAATAAATAAAATATTTACTCTTTTATATAGTATTGATTGGAAGAAATGAAATAAATATTTGTTGTTCAATTAATTTATGAAAAGCTGAAAATTGTCCAAAGTTTAGTGACATATTTTCGATTCACCTCTCAAAGGTCGAAAATCTACCTCAGTGTCGAGTACCCATTTCAACAATTGGTATCAAAGTGGGTTCCTTCAACACATTTTAATCACTAAAGGTAGATTCAGAAGAAATGGGTGGACAAATTGCTATCTCCACAAATGAAACTCCCTTATTTGATGGAACAGATTATTTATCATGGAGGGAAAATATGAAAAGATATTTGAATTCAAGAGGATCCGGAGTTTGGGATTCGGTATTAAGTAAGCCCTAACACTTAACTACCTCAAAGAGAAAATCCAAAACTGCAAAGGAAGCAAAGAGAAACTATTTGGTAGCCTTAAAAACAATTCAGGATGGATTGTTAGACCAAGTCAAAGAAAAGATGAAACACTACAAATATTCTAAAGAAGTATGGCTTCAACTAGAAAATTGTTATCATAATGAAACTCAAGAAGAAGAGAAACAAAACTCAGATACAGAGGATTCCTATCAGAATAAAGAACAAAACTCAGAAGAAGAGAGTTCTTATCAAGATAATGAAGAAGATAAAGAAGAGAAAAATTGCAATCATATTGAAGAACATAATATAGAGAAAAAGATTTATAATCAAAATGAAATACAGGATTTGATGCAAATATCAGTCAAAAGTGAGGAAGATGACCTCATCAAGTAATTGAGCCATACCTCGATAATCACTAAAGAAAAATTACATAATCTTAAAACTGATGTTGCAGCTGCTATAGGAGAGATTCGTTTGGAACCAGAAAATTATATGCATATTAAAGTTCCTGTGGAAGTTCTTGATCATCTTGAGTACACAACTATGTGCACTCTAGAAGAGTTGGAAAAACTCCAACATAAATATATGATGCTACTACAACAGTTAATAAATCTAACCATGAAGAGCATGAACAAAAGTTTTAGCTAGAAAACAAAGAAAAAGAAGAGGAGAGAGAGAAATTGAAGAATGAAAGAATAAAAGAAGGAAGATGATGAACTTATCAGAATCCTTGCAGATCTAAAACAACTAAGAGAAAGAAATATGAATCTAAAAACCCAACTTGAAGAAGCCAAAAGAAGAGAGGAGGTAGTAAGGAACCAGTTGAACAAAAGGGAAGAATTATGTCATAAGCTCGAAGTAGAAGTTGTGAATCTTAGCATGAAAGTTGAGAAGTCAAACACTCAACTTGAGGAAATTAAATAAAGTGCAGAAGACCTAAAGATCCACTTGACAAGGAAAGAAAATTCTTGCCACATGTTGGAATTGGAAATCATCAAATTCAAAAAGATAAATGAAAGTAATAATGCAGATCTAATGACTCAAGTTGAAGAAGCTAAGAAAAGGGAAGAATCCCAGAAGATTCAAATAACTAAAAAGGAAGAATCATTTCAAATTTTTGAATTAGAAGCCATCAAACTAATAAGGATTCAGCTAGAATACGAGGAAGAAATCAAAAATTTGAAATCTAGAGTTTTTGGTCTAACAAAAGTTATGAAAGAATTGAATACATACGACAAAACTATTAAATGCAAAGAATTCTTGGATGAGACAGAAGAAATTGTCATAAATCTAAAGACTCAACTTGAACATGCTAAAGAAGTGGAAGAAGCCCTGAAGATTCATTTGACTAAAAAGGAAGAATTATGTCACATGTTGAAGTTAGAAATAGTCAATCTCAAAAAGATGAATGAAAAGACAGATAGGATTGTCAATTTCCAGAATAGCTCAGCTATCCTAGATAAGATTTGGAAAATCCAAAAATCAGTTGATGACAAAACTGGTCTTGGATACAATAAGAAAGAAGACAATAACAAATGGAGCACCATTTACAAACCTGAGAAAGGATCATCCTTCTTAAAAGAAAAAATTTCAAGTACAAAGAAATTACAAGTCATGAACTTTGTTATGGAAGACAACTATAGAAGTAAAAAGGAAGAAGAAAATCAAATGACAGATCCTTCAAGCCAAAATAAAATCAAGAATGGAATCACCTTCAATGGCTATTTCTTTTCTTGTCATAGCTTTGGCCATAAAGCAATGGACTGCAAGAAACTAGAGAAAGGATATACAAGAAAATCCAAAAACTCAATTAGATGTTGGAGATGTAATTTTTTTGGGCACACAACAAACTTGTGTCATACAATGAAATGTTACAACTGTGATAGGTTTGGGCACAAATCCCAAAAATGCAAGAATACAAAAAGTCAATATTTGAATAAGTCATTCAAGTCAATGACAAATCTTAATAAAAGTTGGAAGAAGAAAGGAGATGACAAATCTCCAAAAACACAATTAGAAAGAGAAGATCCAAAAATAAAATTACCTCACAGAAAGATATGGAGAAGAAAATCTGAAGGAGAAAGCAAGAAAGATGTTATTACACCTGAAAATGAAGAAATTAATAATAAGAACATGATGGTTAAAAGTCCTAATAAAGAATGTGAAATTCAATATGAGATAAATCAATATCAAGAAAAGGAAGTACCTATAGAAGAATATGGGATAATATCAAATTCTAATGATGTCGTAAGTTGTTAGCAAAAGAAAGAAAATACAAAAAGAAGTTTAAATTGGTTTTTACAAAATCAAAGGATTATGCCAAAGAGTTTTTAAATTAACATATGGAAAATCTTGACTATCTATAGATTAGTGATCAAAAGAAAAAATAAAGGTAGAAGAGAAGTTCAAGGAGTATCATTCAACAAAATTTGTATTCAAATCAATTGGTATAATTCCTCAATTCATATTTCTATGAAATATCAAAGACGAATAAGAAGCAAATCAAAAATATCAGTAAGATTCATACTCTTGTTCATCTGACAAAGGAAAGTTAATAAAAAATCAGGATGAATATTTTTGGTTAGTAGATAAGAAAGTAATTAGATTAAGTTTTGAAAAGAATTGATCACTACAAAATTTGACATGTAATGGTTTGAAGGAAGCGCCTCCGCAGAATTCGGTTTCTGTGAAAATAACAGATATTTGAGATCTAGTTTAAAAGGATGAAATTGATCCAGATGTGATCAATTTACAAAAAGCCTTCACGGTAAAAATAATAAGCAGTGATTATGGTTAAGTTAAACAAAGAGGTGCGATGGTTCAAAACCAAGGGACACAGTGTGTCACTCTCACGCTGTTTCGAAGAATATATAAACAAGGAAGAGTGTTGAGAAGAAGTGTGTCTCTGCAATCAGAATCAAAGAAATATTAAATCAGAGAAGCAGAGAGAGATGCAGTAAAGAATTGATATCAGAGGACTACTTATTTGAACACAAAAATCCCAATAAACTGAGATAAGAAGTTAGTAAATTAACAGGGGAAGAGATCTTGTTAGGAAGAGATACCCCTTCAGAAACAAAGGGGGAGAGTAGTCAGAAGCAAAGAGAGAGAATATTGATAGGAGGAGTCATTCAATTATGGCAGGCAGAACATGATTCCAGGGGAGTTACCCAAGTTGATATTCTGGTCAACAACATGTAGAGACATATGTTGATTATAAGGGGAGCAACCCTTTTCCATTGATTTGAAAGGGGGAGAGTAACTTCATAGGAGAAGCATCATCACAGGGGGAGTTTGTGTATGAAGTTAGTGTGTTTCCCTCAATGACAAAGAGGGAGATTGTTGGACATATTGTCATTGATATGTTGTCATTGATGTCAACAGTCGATGTCATTATGATGTGATGATAAGTTGTTATGATGAATTGTCATTGATGTCAACAGTATAACAGTTAACATAGAATGTCAGACAATATGCAGAGATAAAATCTCAAGAGAGGAAGCATATTAGATCAGAGCATGCATATATCCTTGGTTCAGTTGGAAACCAAGTATAAAGCCAAAAACTCAGAAGAGATGACGCACAGGAGGTTAAGAATAAATGATGTACAGAGGCCGTTCATTATCATTACAAGACAAACCAGGACCATAAGATCTGGGAGTTACAAGAGAATGATGATTGGAGGATTGGTCAATGACCAGATTAAGTCGTGACCGTCGAATGCTCAAGCACTTGGATCAACAGCCGTTGGATCTAGATATAAGGTGCATGCACCTTAATCATTTGGAAGTGCTAACTTTCGACATCGGTAAATGAGAAGTACCGATGAGATCCAGACCATTGGATCGAGGAAAGTTGTGGGCCGTCGATCAGACAAGAGAGGAGAATTGGAAATCGGAAAACGGAAGAAAGGAATTACTAACTTCCGACATCGCGAAATGCGAAGTCTCGATGAGATTTGGACCATTGGATCGAGGAAAGTTGTTGACCGTTGATCTGGCACAACGAAGTTTAAGTTCATGGAATTGATCTCGACCGTTGGATCACGAAGAGATTTGGACCATTGGATCTAAAGGACATGTGGCAGCAGATAAGCAGACTCGTAGAATCACAAATCGAAAGAACTGCGTCGAGCAGTGCATAGACATCGCGAACAGAGAAATCGCGAAACGTGAATTCCCGATGAGATCTGGGTTGTCAGATCACTGAAGGTTGTGGACTGTTGATCTGATACGGCAAAGTTTAGAGTTTCGCGAGTTGGGAGAATCGAAGCAACTCACAACAAAAGATCTGAAACCCAAAATCATGAAGTGCCTGTTGTTTGGCGTATGGTCATAGCCCGAGGTCACATGTGAGACAAGCCTAGGAAGAGGATCTAGCACCCATTGCCTGGAATTCGTGGATTCGTGATTCAGAGAAATTGCAAAGAGATAAGTTCGAAGTCACGAAATGCAAAATTGCAAAGCACTCAGGAGTTGTGCCCCGGGTCATAGCCCGAGGTCACATGTGAGACAAGTCTAAGAAAAAGGGTTGAGAATTTGAATATCTGAATACCAGACAAACCGTTAGATCAGGGAGATCTTCTTCAGCAGATGACGTCAGTAAGGACATGTGGCAGACCACGTCAGCAGAACGCGTCAGGAAGGACACATGGCACAATCAGATAACGATAAGTGTCAAGATGTAATCGACAGTTCAGGTACATATAAATCATGAATATGAGTGACATGTGCCACTTGGCCTGTGCCATGTCAACAAGTGATGTCAGTAAGTTACGTCACTCTGGGAGTTTTTTCTTTGGGAGTTTCACCACCAGCTAATGAGCTAAGTCTCAAAAGCTGAAGTCCTGAAGGACCGAAGTCACGAAGGACAAATTTCTGAAGTCCCAAGGGCTGAAGTGCCAAAAGGCCGAAGAGCTAAAGTCACAAAGGGCTGAAGTGCCAAAAGGATGAAGGTCCAAAGTCCCGAAGGACGAAATCCAGAAGTGGACATGAGTCGTCCAATCTAAAGGATACTCCGGGAGCGTTCTCGATCGTTGATCTAGTACAATGGAAGGATAGCGTAACTGGAATAGCTGAAGTCTTGAAATAAATGAGAGTCGTTCATATCAACTCTTGATTAAAGTTGTAATCGTTGATTTGTTCAAAACCTATGGACAAGCCAAGATCGTCTGACTAAAGGAAGAACGAATAATGACCGTCCGATCTACTTCGAATAAATATGCTTCAGAGATTTGAAAGATTACAAAGGATGAAATTCGTGAAGGATGAAATCTTGAAATAATGACAGTCATCCATCTCATCATGCAATTAAATCGTGACCGTTGATTCTGATAAGCATACAAGTGCTCATTTGGCCTAGTGTCTAGTCACCACCGTTAGTCGTATGGAATAGAGAAATAAGAGTAAAATGAGGTAGATCTTAAATTGATAAGCCCATGGTTCTATGCCTGCGATCATATGAAAATGGTTTGAAGGAAGCACCTCATCCAGACTTAGTTTGACAGAGAGTTAACACCAGAACAATACAGAGAATCGATAAGAGATAAAATAAGATATGTTGGTTAACAGAGAATGCAGCAGAAACATGAGAATGATATGATGAGTCGATCCATGTCTGTGATCAACTCATGAAGACAAAAGAACCGACACATAGTCATGATTAAAAGAGAGTTAATTCATAAACATTATGAATAAAGAATAAAAATAAAATGATATTAGTTAAGGATTAATATTATCATTTAAATCAAAAGGTACAATGGTTCAAAATCAAAACGCGCAATGATTCAAAATTACACTAGTTGGAAGACTATATAAACAAGAAGGAATGGTGAGAAGAAATGTAGTTGAATTTGTTGAAGTATATATATTTATATATAATGGATTGAATGAAGGTTCATTCTATCAGGTTGGTGCCTGTTCACAAGCTGGGTCTTGTACGAGGATTGGATTCCTCACATCTCAGTTGGATCTGAGATCAACAAGCTGGGACTTGTTATGAGGGTTGAATTCCTCATTTCTTAGTTGGATCTGAGAACTACAAGATGGGTCTTGTAACAAAGAGTTGGGTCTCTCATAATTGTATGAATATGAAATTCAAAGATTGATCTTATGTATTCATTCAATTTATAAAAATAAATAAAATATTTATTCTTTTATATATTGATTGAAGAAAATGAAATAAATATTTTTTGTTCAGTTAATTTATGAAAAGTGGAAAATTGTCCAAAGTTTAGTGACACTAATTCATCCCCCCCTCTCAGTGTTGAGTACCCATTTCAACAATCCCTAGCGTTGGTTGGGAGGTACCGGTGAGGTCTTAGCGGTTAGGAAGGAGGAGCTGGACGGAGCGCAAGCAAGGGATTGAAATTTGCAGTTGTAAAATTAGTTAGAATTTGCTCATAGATTTAGATGTTGATGAATTTGTAATGGATTCTGGAACTGTAGTGGGTGAAGTTACTTGGTAGTTGATCTGAAATGAATAAGGCTAGTGTGCCTAAATTTGCATGCAATATTGTCTGTGTGCTTTAAGTCTTTTCTTGAGAATTAATTCCATTTTGAAACCTCTGCCCTTTTTGTGTGGTCGAACCTTGCATTCTTTCGTTTTTGAAAATGATCTGGTACCTAGCAGAAATTAAAAAAAAAAACCCTTAAGTTAGAGTTTCTTCAATTGTTTCTAAGCCATCTCCAGTTGGGTAAAGGCATCACTTCCAACCCTTAGACAGTCTAGAAGCTGGAATTCTGAAGGCAGAGGTGTTTAAATGAATTCTTAAGTCAACGAATGCACTCCCTCTCTGGTTGGGCGAATTGGGAGAAGGACCTTCAAATTTTCTTCTTAACTCAAACCCAATCAACTTGTCTTGATGCAATTTGGGGAATTTTTTACCTTAATCCAACGTTGGGAACAAAAATGAAAAGATATCAACTTCCTGGGTGAATGTACCTTCCTCTGAGTTTTAGGTATGGTTTCATTATCTCTCTGCGTTTTTGCTGGACCGTTTTAGTGAGATCTTTTCCTATTCAGATTCTTCCCACCATTCTCTGCTTATACATCAATCCCCTTCAACTCAAGGCTCCACACCTCCTCCCATTGCCTATCCTGATGAGCAGCAAGATGCTCAATGCTTTTAATGTTGTTATTTTTCTCAAGCACCATGATTTGGATCCTGCGTTCTCACTATCTTTTATAGCTTATGCACCATGAATGCTCTGCGATGGTGGGTGTCGGTACACAACCTTCCGTTCTAAAAAATCGTCCAACAAAAAAATGTTTCACTCTGTGTTCTTTTTAGTCCTCCTCAGTGTTAAACTCTTATGTTTGGAAGGCGCTAAGAGCTTTCATTTTGATCCTAACAACACTGCCTTTAAGATATTTGAATTATGACTTTCGGATTTAGTAGAGATTCAATAGTGAACACGCCCCACAGGGATATTTTTATACTCTGCTAACTTTAACTATGTGAATCTGTGGCCTCCTGGACTCAGCTTCCGTCCTTAACATCGAACTGGTGGTCTTCATTAACTCAGAGATTAAGTTTAATTTATCTGCGTTTTACCCACTCAAACTTACATTGGCGTGCAGATTATTAAGCGCAGTCCTCCAATTACGCTCGCCCCTTCCACTTTTTCTCCACACTCAGACTTATATAAATGCACCCAGAACCTCATGTGCAGTCTTCATTGACTTCCATTTTTACCCTCAGACTTTTAATTATCTTGCTAGTGTTTTACCCACAGATATGTACATTTCAATTTATCCAAAAAAAAATCAAATGTCTTGTGATATTATGAGATTAATAGACACATTGAATTTATGGAGATGGGGAATATTAATGATGTTGGTGTTAATTTATGCTACCTAACCCAGACATTCTGGAAACGTAATTACCCTTTAAACGATCTATTGGTGACAGTGGTCTTCGCCAATAAATTTCAATTTTACCATTACTTGATTTTTCCATACTAGTATTTTTATTCAAAATTAAACACCTTATCATAAATAATATATGCCTTACCTCAGAATTTGAATTCGTTTGTATTTTAAGTTCATCCAGTTTAAAATTATACTTCAGTTCAAAATTACCTTTTAAAATTATTTTTAGATTAAAATTTTACCTATAAACCATACATTATTTTAGTTGTGTAATATTGGCTTGGAAGTAGTGAATGGAATTAAACAACTCATCTCTTGCTTATCTAATTTCGTTGTTAATATTATGGTTATAAGAATATCACACTTGGAACTAATTCATGTTAATATGTTTATTATTATGAAATAAATCTTTCTCCTATGAATGATCAACTATATGCTCCTAAATTTTACTTCCACCATCACTTATTGAAAGGGATATAGTATCTTTGGTGCACATAAATGAATAATAATTTTATTGCCAATTAGAGCTTGCTAGTGGAAAAGCACAGTGACAACTTAGTAGTGATAGGATCTTGGAAAAAAAACTAGGATAATGAAGCGATTGAAAAGACATTGTTGATTAGAATAAGATTATGTTTTAGTTGATTATTGATTTGAATGTTAGTGCTCAATTCCATCATGGAAAATAGGACATGTTGGGTTTAGACTTTTTGCGCACCAATTTATATGTATTACATGATGGTTTATGGGGTTGACTTCTTGCACTTATGGATTTTTACGATGGTTAGATCTTAGAAATTTGTGCAATTATAAAGTAACAAATGTAATTACCTTGCATTGATGAATAGCTTTATTGATATTAGAATGTTTCGTTGATTCCATATAATGTATGATAGTTAAGGGTTTATGGACTTCTTGTGCAATGGGTTTTATGTCATGTATGATGGTGTAGAATTGTTTATCTTGTGCTTGGATGATGATGATGAATAAGTGTTAGGATTGCTTGCACCTTGGACTAAGCTAAGGCATAAATTGTTTACGCCTTAGTTATCTAGAACGCTTGTCACAATGTTATTGTATGATTCCTGGTGAATGTTTAATTGCACACATTGATTCATCATGCAAATTATGTAAATCCAGAAATTAGATCATGTGCTTACCTTGGTTATGATGTTGATTATTGTAATTGATGATTGATTTAATCGCGCTCCTGAAAGTTAAGTAGATTTTGTTTGCGCCTTAAAAATTAAATAAGTAGATTATTGCGCCTCGGCTTATGTCGTTGCTAGATGGATTTAGTATTTAAGTTCTCTTGTGCCATGAAATTTTATGTTACATGTGTTGTTTTGTTTTAATGATATTGTGTCATGGTGATCTTTGATGAAGTTATTTATCTTAGCCGAGTTGGACTTGATTGTGTCAGGTGGGATGTAGACACCTCCTTGTTCCTCAGAACAGTTTCTAGACTTGAGACCTTAAATGGTTAAAATCAATTGGAACCTGGGCTTGAGCATTGCTTATGTGTCGTGGAGGTCCTAACCTTGCAAGGTAGGTTGGGCGGGTAGTATATTATGTGTTTCTTGTGATTATCCCGTGATC
This sequence comes from Picea sitchensis, assembly GCA_010110895.2. Classification (NCBI taxonomy): domain Eukaryota; kingdom Viridiplantae; phylum Streptophyta; class Pinopsida; order Pinales; family Pinaceae; genus Picea; species Picea sitchensis. The sequence goes on along the minus strand of SNQJ01S0047390.1, from coordinate 43,941 downwards.
CTTATGATTCGTTATGGTATCATATATTTTCTTAGTGATATCGGATGATGGTCCTTATGTGATGCGTTGAATGTTTAAGAATTGTACGGTTATGTGTCGTTAATAATGGTAGAATGCAATGATGTTGGGTTGTTGTTAATTAATATGATAATACATTGATGTGCATGTCATGGTTCATGGTGACGAGGTGTTGGCAATGTGTCATACTGGATTATTAATGGATTATTATTGTTTCATCAAATTATGTGATTGATGTGTTGATGATGTTGACTATTTGTTACGATGTTTTAATTTTCCTAACACAGCTTTAAAAAGAAAAAGAAAAAAATGATTTATTGTATGTCGCTTAGTTGTCGTAATGACGAGGTCATTACATGGAGTCAACAATGTTGGTAGAGCACATGGACTCATACTTTGTCTTACCAATCCTTTCTTTATGAGTTTCGTCACTTGTCGGTTGAGCTCTACATGTTGTGTAGGACTCATCCTATAGGTTTCTTAATTAGGTAAAGATGATCCCGGGATCATATCAATGTGATGTTGAATATCCCTCTTTGGTGGAAGACCATCAGGTAGTTCATTAGGGATAATATCAACATATTCTTCTAGTAACTTAGCCACTTTAGTAGGAATTGTTATGTCTTCCATAGCTCCTTTTTTCACAATTAATGCATAGTAGAATCATGTTGCCTTTGTTTCCTTAACAAATTCTCTTTTTGACAACATATTCTCAGTTTTTCCCTCATCCTCAAGGGGAAATAAGACGACTTTTGATCCATCCTTCCAAAAGGTGTAGGTATTCTTTCCTCCATCATGCATGAATTTTTTGTCATATTGCCAAGGCCCCCCCAATAAAATATGGCATGCATCCATCAGAATGACATCACACCATACTTCATCTTTATAATTCTTACCAATGGAAAACTTGATCAAAAATCTTTTTATTAATGGTGACTTCATTCCCCTTTTTGAACCATGTAATTCGGTAAGGATGGGGATGTGTTTCACAGCGTAATTTCAATTTATCCACCATCTCTTTGGAAACCATATTCTCACAGCTTCCACTATCAATAATAGCTTGACATACATTTCCCTCAGAAGTGCATCTGGTTCAAAAAATATTTGTTCAAAGCCAAGAATATTCATTGTCTCTACCCTGACTTTGCTCTTTTTCAAGAATCACCATTCACCTCTGTATCATGAGACTCTCCCACATATCAGGTGGGACTTCAGATTCAACTTCTTCTTCATTCTCAGCTTGGACCAAGTTCAAACTAGGTTTTGTCCTTGCTTTGACTCTTGTATGTTATAGCTTGGGCATTCAAATGCTCGATAACCCTCTACACCACACTTGAAACACACATATGGTCCTCCTCTGCCACCATCGTAACCTCTACCCCTATGAAATCCTCTTCCTCATGGTTGATTCAGGTTACGTTATCGAGTATCTTCTTCTTTCTCAACTCCTTGGGATGATTATCCTCTGTCATAGTTAAAACCACCCCATGAGGCAGACGATGTACCCCTCCTTGATCCTCTATTCCTTTGAGAAAATTGTCGGTTTAGATTTTCCATGACCTTTAAGGCTAATTGATATGCCTCTTCCACTCTATGAACTCTATGCATGCTTAGTTAATCTTGAATAGAAAATTTTAAACAACTCACATACCTTGCAGCCAATTGCTCATTAGTTTCCTGGTGATCCATGCGAATGGACAACTGATAAAAATCATTTGTGAGTTCCTCTAGGGTGGAAAAGTTTTGCTTCAAGTTCTGAAATCTACGAAAAAGGGTCTGGGAATATTCTAGAGGAAAAAATAATTCTCACAATTTTTTTTCCATCTTGCTCCATGCCTTAATTTTTTCTTTTCCTTTTCTTACTTTGTCTTTCTGCACATAATCCTACCAAATCATGGCATGACCCTTCAGCTTGGTGCATGCAAATTTCACCTTCTTTTCCTCTGGAATAGGCTTCCATTCAAAAAATTTATCCATGGCATTCAGCCAATCTATTAACTCCTCTGGTTTAAGATTCCCTACATATTCTGAAACTTCCATCTTGATCCTATCATTTCTCCCTTCTAGAGCCCTAAGCATCCTTTCTTCAAAAGACATGCACTCTAATTGTTCTTCTTCATGTTATTCTTCGTGTTATATATGTTGATCTACATTTTCTTGGTCTGTCTCCTCATCAAACACTTCTCTTTGTATTAGTCTCTGACTAGACAACATGCTTGTAATATATGCTACTTGCCTTTGGAGGTTTTGCATATCTCTGTGCATCTGAGAAAGAATTTTGTCATGAGAAATAATTTATTCAATTGCAGTAAGGCCTCATAGTTAGTGCCAATCCAAGGTTTTTCCTTTTATGCATATTCTCTAAATAATTGTATGAAGAGTTGCTAGCATACCAATAGGATTTTCTATACATGGATGAATTTATTCAATCAAAATGATTAGGGTGTTGATACAATTGAGATGTAAATGGTGAAGCATCTAGTGTTGGTTGAAAAAAAGGTGTAGCAAGTGGTCCGTGCTAAAAAAAGGTGTATGGTTTGGTTACTACAAATATATAGTAGAATACATTTCATGGGAACTGTTCGAGGAGTGGTTCCAAGAGAGGTATATGTTGGAGGAATTCATTGATCATTAGCTCAATGAGTTCAACACCTTGCGACAGGGCGATCGTACGATGCCCGAGTATGAGGCCCGTTTCATGGATATGCTTCAGTATGCTCCACATCTGAACATCGAGAAGCTTAAGGTCAACAAGTTTGTATTCGGCCTTAATGTTAGCATCCATGCGAAAGTGATTATTTTAATGCCTCAGGCATTGCACGATGTTTTCTAGAAGGCCCTCATAGCTGAGGAGGAGCTCATTAGTGGGGGTCAGAATAGGACTCCGGTGAGACCGATGAGACAGGCGACATCTGGTGTGCAGCAACATCATACATCAGCTAGACATCCACCAGGGTATCAAGGCACTCGGAGAGGATCCAAATTCACTACACCATGGTAATCGGTGCCTCATCCATGGACTCCCTACAAAGGAACACAAAACTAGCAGCAACGTCGACCACAAAAGCAATAGTTCAGGCCTGTTCAGTAGAACAGACCAGGGTTACAAGCTGGTTGGCCATCAACTTCTACTTCGGGGGCTAGGAGAACTGGACCAAAGACCAGATGTTGGACATGTGAAGAGCCACATTACCAGCGTGACTATCTAGTTGAGAGGGCCAGAGCAGCTGTATCAACCAGACCCACCACAGTAGGATATTTGGGCAAGGCCCATCAAATTCATGCAACGATGAATAACTACCAGGCTGAGCACTAGTCTACTATACTTGATACTTCATGTACCATTGCTAAGAAGACCTTTAGTTTTTTTATAGATCTAGGTGCTACAGAGAGATTTATTTCTGGTGCAACGCTAAAAATAATTAAGGTAAAGGCAGTCGAACATGACGAGTTTAGCTACATGGAAATGGCTTCAGGAGAAAAGCTAAAGGTTGGAGGAAATTTTACGGGTTGTAGCCTTAACCTGGGATATTTTATCACAAAGGATAACTTGTACATCACGATCTTAGGATCTTCTGACATAGTAATTAGTATGTATTGGTTGGAATCGCATGAGGCGATACTCAAATGTAATATGAAATGGTTGAGTTTGGTCGATGATGAGGGACAGAGACGTGTGATTGTAGGAAGAAACTAGGGAGTTTCCCTAAGGTTCATCTCTTCCCTATAGCTACGAAAGAGCATGCACAAGGGATGCAAGCTATATGTAATCCTTGCGTTGAATGAAAAGGGCATGGCGGAAGGATTAGAAAACCTTCCCGTAGTATGAGAATTTGTGGAAGTATTTCCAGAGGAGTTACAAGGGTCGCTGCCTGAGAGGGAATTGGAATTTACCATCAACTTAAAACCTGGGACTGAACCGATAGCAAGAATGCCTTATCGGATGTCAACCCCTAATTTACAGGATTTGAAAATGAAACTGAAGGAGTTGTTGGACATAGGAATTATACATCCAAGTGTGTCACCGTGGGGTGCACCTGTTAATTTCATACGAAAGAAGGATGGGTCATGGAGAATCTGCATTGACTATCGTCAATTGAACAAGGAAATGATCAAGAACCAGTATCCGTTGTCAAGAATAGATGATTTGTTTGATCAAATGAAGGGCGTGATGGTGTTTTCGAAGATCGACTTGAAATCAGGGTATCATCAGTTACAGATCAAGGAGGAAGACATTCTTAAGACTGCGTTCAAGATGAGGTTTGGACATTACAAGTTTACCATTTTACCGTTGGGATTGACAAACACCCTGGAGGTATTCATGAGCTTGATGAATGGGGTGTTTCGCGAATACTTGGACAAGTTTGTACAAGTATTCATTGACGATATTTTCATATATTATTGGATGGTGGAAGAACATGATGAACATTTGCGCTTGGTACTACAGTGTCTATGAGAGAACAAATTGTTTAGGAAACTGTAGAAATGCTCTTTTTACCAATAAAGGATTCATTATTTAGGGCATGTTATCTCTGGCGAAGGTATCGCGATGGATCCACCGAAGGTAGAGACTATTATGGAATGGATTGTGCCGAAGAACGTCCCAGAAGTATGTAGCTTCATGGGTTTAGTGGGATATTATCGATGGTTCGTCGAGGGTTTTTCGAAGATAGAAAATACGATTATGGAATTGAAAAATAAAAACAAGAAGTTTGTTGGAATGAGAAATGCGTGGAAGAATTTTGAGGGATCAAGGAGATTTTGACAACAGTGTCGATACTAAAGGTCCCTGACATGGACAAGGACTTATTGTTATGCACCGACACATCCAAGGAAGGATTAGGCGGAGTCTTGATGCAAGACGGTCGAGTGTTCACTTACATCTCGAAAAGGTTAAGAAAGCATGAGGAGAACTATGCGACACATGATTTGGAGTTATTAGCCATTGTGTATTCCCTAAAAGTGTGGAGACACTACCTGATTGGACAAAAATTCAAACTAAAAATGGAACACTGTGGTTTGAAACACATTTTTACGCAGAGTGACTTTAACGCGCGGAAAAGGAATTGGTCGGAACTTCTTAGCGAGTACGATTTCAAGATTACCTACATAAAAGGAATAGTGAACAAAGTGGTTTATGCATTGAGTCGGAGACCATGCATATTTTCGATGATACCTCTTCAGATGAATCTACGTGAAAAGATTCTAACTTTACAATGCGACGATGACTGGTATCAAGAGGTTAAGGAGTTTATTGGACAAAACACCATGTTGGTACCAAAATTTTAGTGATTTACTGTGGAAAATGACGGATTAATGAGATATAATAACTGGATTTACATATCGCCCAACGATGAATTGAGAATTTTGATATTAAACAAAGCTCATAGAGTTGTGTACATGGCGCATCCTGGAGTCATGAATATGAGGACAGACATTAAACCCTTATTCTTCTCGAAAGGGATGAAGTGGACGTCGTCAACTGCGTGGTGAGATGTCTAGAAGGTCGACAGGTGAAGGTTGAAATTAGACATCTGACAGGATTGCTACGACCACACACTATTCCGAAATCAAAATGGGAGGTCATTTCGATGGAATTCATTGGGGAGATTGTCGTTGACGACAAGGAGGCACGACTCGATTTTCACAATAGTTGACACTCTAACGAAGAGTTCACATTTTTTCCCTGTGCATATGATGCATTAGGCACTAGGTATAGCTAGAGTTTTTATCAGTGATATATTAAGACTACCAGACGTACCAAAGGAATCATATCCGATAAGGGAATCGTTGTTTGCAAGACGATTTTGGACGAGTTCGCAAGAGGCCTTAGGAACACCACTGAACTTTAGTATAGCATGTCCCTGAGATAGACATGCTAACAGAAGGAACGAACCAAATTTGGAAGGTTATGTTGTGTATGTGTGTGTTGGACCAACATAAACGCTGGGAATAGTTCTTGTTGTTGGCCAAGTTTCAGTGCAACAACAACCATCAAGGTACCGTTAAGATGGCACCGTTGAGTTTCTCTATGGGCGACCATGTCGTACACCTTTGACCTAGGATAGACTCGAGGATGGGGTCCTGGTAGGACTGGAAGCGATCTAAGAAATGGAAGAAAAAATACAAACGATAAGAAAAAGGGTTGGAAGAAGCGCAGATCGGCAAAAGGGTTTTGTCGATGCACATCGCATGACCATAATTATGAAGGGCCTAACGGCTAGTCATGCATTATTCGTTGAGGTGTTGCGCGATGTTTATCTTGTATCTGTGTGCAACATTAGGTCAGTGATCCTACACATGTGATTGACATGAGTTCTTGGCGGATGTTGGACGAGGGTACGCTCACGAGAGAGCCAATCCGCATTCTGGACCATGGCATTTGACAATTCCGACGTCGAATAGTCGATCAAATTAAATTCCAGTGGGACAATTATAGTCCACACTTGGCTACCTGGGAGGATGCACATGATAGGCGTCCGTAGTTTCCATTTTTTTTTAATAGCTAGACATTTAGATATTGTCAGATACTTTATTTCTACACTTGTGTATTGTGAAACTTCAAGACGAATTTTAAAACAAGAGGGGGTGTATGTAACATCCCGCTCTTGCGCGCACCTGATGTGACTTATTCTTAGAGGACACTTGCGTGCAAGTGATCCAGTTCATTATATGATTTTCTACCTCGCTTATGGATTCTAATGATGATATTGTGGATTATGATGTTATGTTATGTTATTTATGTATAGGCGGGAGTTATTGACTAGTTTCTCTTGAGTGTGCAGGACTCTTGATAGATTGAGGATGTTGATGGCATCGATGGACCTCCTTGGACTCTGGATCGATTCAAGGAGTGGACTGTATATGGTTTGAGTATTTATGTTATTACATATGTGAGATATGACTGGGTATATTATGATGTTTTTATGGATCGTTGGCATGTTTTGTTGATGGTTGTAAGCTTTTGATTGCTTGCTAATAAGACTCACATTAGGAGTAAAGGGGCCATGCATAGCAACCAAAAATATTGAGGGAGAGGTGTGGAAACAACCCTACCACAACCTAATAGCACTCATGTCGTGGCTCGAACTATAGGTTAATGATTTCCTAGTTCGAGAGATCCACGATATCGTGAGGGAAGACTAAGACAGTCGCTCACGAAGATTCTAAGGGGTGCACAATAAGGCATGGTCCTTATTCCTTAGAGGCCCTTAGTCTCCCACAAGGTCACCCAATGGATTATTGACTCCAAGGGTTGGAAAAATACCAAAATCAGTTAAAAGGCGAGTGGCACCCTTGGAGAATGTAGTGCATATTGAACGAGACATCACATAAATGAAACATGAAAAAGGGTGAGTGGTACCCTTGGAGCATGTAGTGCGTCCTGAAGGGCATGTTGCGATTTTTAACACTCGTGAGTCAACGAAACTAGGTTCCTAGAAAACAATATCTTACTTTGACATGGTCATCCTTAAAATAATTATGTATGAGTAAAGTTATTAATTATAATTTTTCCCTTAAAAAACAAATTGCTAATCCTAGGTCTACGTAGGATATGAGAACTAAAATTTAATTAAGCATTTAATAAAGGGGGGATGGAGAAAAATCAATTTAATAATTTAAAGGAGAATTAATTTACCTAAAAATTAATTATTGTTTATGTGCAAAGACATGCTAATTTGGAACTTAGACAAAAAGAGGAAATTAAATGCAAAAGGAATGTGGAATATAGAAAGGAATCTAGTCTAGAGAACTTTCCTAAATAAACTCAACTAAGCTTTAAGAAAGGCATCAGTCATTAAGGAAAATTGAGGGAATAAAGGGACAACAAGGAGCGTTTTTAGGAACGCTTTTAGGTGGGTGACAGAAATTGGCAAATTAATTTAATTAATTAAATGAATTTCTAGTGCAACTAAGGGATTGGGTGACAAGTGTACGAGGGAGAATATTTTCCTAATAAAAATTTAATAAAAATAATTCAATGTGCCCTTTGGAAAAATGACACTAAGTGAACTTTATAAAATAAATGGAGATGAGGAAGGGATCACGACTAGTATACGTAAGGTTATGCTGCTAGATTTTTTCTCTTGACTAGTTTTTCTTGTGGGAGTTGGGATACCCAACTCGAATAGAGAGTGGTATCTCAACCTTGCGAGGTGAGATTGGAGCTATCTTTCGGTGGTTTGTGTGCGTGGCCCCTTTGTAGCCCGGAGGGCTCAGGGGGGAGAAGGGTTGTTGGACATATTTTCATTGATATGTTGTCATTGATGTTAACAGTCGACGTCATTATGATGTGATGATAAGTTGTTATGATGAATTTTCATTGATGTCAACAATATAACAGTTAGCATAGAATGTCAGAAAATATGCAGGGATCAAAGCTTAGGAGAGGAAGCATATTAGATTAGAGCATGCAGATATCCTTGGTTCAGTTGGAAACCAAGTATAAACCCAAAAAATCAGAAGAGATGATGCACATGAGGCTAAGAAGAAATGATGCACATAAGTTGTCCATTATCATTACGGGACAAACCAGGACCATCAGATCTGGGAGTTACAAGAGAAGGATCGTTGGAGGATTGGTCAATGACCAGATTCAGTCGCGACCATCATATGCGCAAGCACGTGGATCAAAAGTCGTTGGATCCAGAGATAAGGTGCATGCACCTTAATCATTTGGAAGTGCTAACTTCCGACATCGCGAAATGAGAAGTCATGATGAGATCTAGACCATTGGATTGAGGGAAGTTTTGGGCCATCGATCAGACGAGAGCAGAGAATCGGAAATCGGGAAATGAAAGAAAGGAATTACTAACTTTCGACATCGTGAAACACGAAGTCCCGATGAGATCTGGTCCATTGGATCGAGGAAAGTTGTGGACTATTGATCTGGCACGACAAAGTTTGAGTTTGCGGAATTGATCTCAACCATTGGATCACGAAGAGATCTGAACCGTTGGATCTGAAGGACACATGGTAGCAGATAAGTAGACTCACGAAATCATGAATTGGAAGAACTGCGTCGAGCAGTCCGTAGACATCGCGAAGGGAGAAATCACAAAACGTGAATTCCCGATGAGATCTGGGCTATCAGATCACTGAAGGTTATGGACTGTTGATTTGACACGGAAAAGTTTGAAGTTTCACAAGTTGGGAGAATCAAGGCAACTCACAGCAAAATATACGAAACCCGAAATCGCAAAGCGCCTGTTGTTTGTCATATGGTCATAGCCTGAGGTCACATGTGAGACAAGCCTAGGAAGAGGAGCTAGCACCCAATGCTTGGAATTCGTGGATCCATGATTCGAAGAAATTGCGAAGAGATAAGTTCGAAGTCGCGAAATGCGAAATTGTGAAGCACTCAGGAGTTGAGCCCCGGGTCATAGCCCGACGTCACATGTGAGATAGGTCTAAGAAAAAAGGATGATAATTTGAATATCTGAATACTATACAAACTATTAGATCAGGGAGATCTACTTCATCAGACTACGTCAACAAGGACATGTGGCAGACCACGTCAGCAGAACACGTCATCAAGGACACATGGCACAATCCAAAAATGACAAATGTCAAGATGTAATTGGTAGTTCAAGTACATATAAATCATGAATCTGAGTGACACATGGTAGTGACTTGGCCCATGTCATGTCAACAAGTGACGTTAGCAAGGTATGTCACTCTGGGAGTTTTTTTTTTAGGAGTTTCACCACCAGCTAATGACCTAAGTCCCGAAGAACCGAAGTCACGAAGGACAAAGTTCTGAAGTCCCGAGGGTTGAAGTGCCAAAAGGCCAAAGAGCTGAATTCACGAAGGGTTGAAGTGCTAAAAGGATTTGCCTTGAAAAAGAGAAAAATTTAGATAATAATCCTCTTCGAGGGGGAAACCTCCTTTTACCCCACATAAATGTTCAAGTACAAGATGATTCCAAATGAAAATGTCTCCTTGGTATATATAGGAGACTA
>SNQJ01S0047390.1:21690-33951 GCA_010110895.2 Picea sitchensis | reverse complement strand
CAAATGGTGTCATTTTTGTTGCAGTATGAAAGGAAGTGTTATACTAGCATTCTGCCAAGGGTAACCATTTGAACCATTGTGTTTTTTTATCAGAGACAAAGAAACGAAGGTAGCCTTCCAGACATTTTGTTGTAGGGAAATCTCCCTGTGGACAGGTAGATTTCCTCAAAGAGCTAGACCCTACTCTAAGACAGAAAGTGCTTAAAGTGGACACCGACTTCCTTTCAAATCCATACAAGCTAGCACATGAGAAGGAAGGAGAACAACAATACCTTTTTATCGATGTTTGTCCCTGTATGCTCCAAATCGAGCTCCGAACTCTCGCTCCTCGCTGAGTTTTGTAGACAAACAAAGTATGACCGCTTCCTATTCTATTGATGTTAGCTTGAAAACAGATCTATCTATCAATGATAGGTTCATGTGAGATCAGACACAAACTAGAAAGAAATAGGCCAAGCATGTCATATTGATGAGAATAATGACAACAATACTTACAATCATAGATGTGAATACGACAGCTTCGTCAAGTCCCCTTTGTCTAACCCTTGCTCGAAAGATCCACAACCTGGGTGATAGCAGCTTCACTGATCACTTCTCCTTTGACTGACTGTTTGTTCCCTATGAGATCATAGGTTTGATGCTAGCAATTCTTCTCCTTTCGACCATCATAGAGCCTACTTATATAGGTTAAGAGGAGCTTAACCTCTTGAGTTATCTTTAGAACAAGTTGAGGAATTCCCCCCTTGGATCAAGGATCTTTTGATGGAACCAAGAATTCAAATGCAACTGCCTTCCAAACTTGAGAGATCCTCCCTTTATTCTGCTCAACGGGCCAACTGCTGCCTCAGATTAGATAGCGCTCCCTCAAAAGGGGCATCAGAGCGCTATAGTGCTCCCTAGGAAGCTTGAGGGGGGCGACAGTGCTCCAAAGATGGATAGTGCTCCCTCTGAGGGGCAGACCAACATTATAACGCTCCCTGAGACTTTATAGGGGAGCGCCAATGCTCCTTAGGCTGATCTAGGGGAGCGCTCACCCTCAAAACCTTGGTTTCAGAGATCTTCTCAAGTGATAAAGTTCCTGGACTTCAGTTAATCATTTTCCTCCTTCAAATCAAGTGTATGAGATGTCTTAGGTGCCTCCTTAGTGTCGTCATTATGGTAGTATGCTTGAACAATGTTTGTGACACTTGTGAACAACTTGCGACACTTGCGAAATTTATAAGGAACATGCGACACTTCCAACAGTTGAGAGGATCATGCAACACTTACGACACTTATCGAAGTGAGCAATATTGAGGTGTAACAGATTTCCCCCCAAAGTATGAAGTTAGAAGATGCGAACTGATAACTGAAATGCTTTGTAGATGCTCAAGAAAGGGTAGAGACTCGGAGAACCTGACGGAAGCTACACACAAACATCCAACAAATATCATGACATATTTCAAAATCTCAAGGCAGGCATACCTATGCTTGGGTGATCAAGACTGGCAAGATATGGCCGCCATAAAATACACTGCGGATCCATAACTGTATTGATAAGAAGGTATAGACACCAAAGATACAATGTGGATCTATATTCTGATGACTCGGACTGATCGTAGCCACGAAGAATACACAGTGGATCTACGAGTTGACAAGACATAGCCACGACCAATACAAAGTGGATCTATGCAACAGTGTATGTGTTATTTGTCCAATGGAACTCCTTCGCAACCTGGGCAAAGCATATATTAAAGTGATTACTCAACCCAGGGTCTTCTTACCAATGCCAACGTGATACGATTCTAACCATGTGAATAGATGTCATGATGTCAAACATGGCAGAAACCACTTGATTACTGGTCAATGGTGTGAACCGTTAACAAGTGCAAGGGAGATCACCATTAATGTCAATGATTCCCAAGGTACCCTAGTACACTCCAGCGAATGTGAATAGATGACCTGAGGTTGAACATCTGTGGAATCATTCGATCAGAGGTCAATGATGTAAACCTACTGTCGAATGTGAGGATGCCTGCAATTGAGGCATGCAGGTCCCAAAGTACTAACCGGTTTCTAAGCCTGATTCCCGGATAATGTGTTGAAGTCGACAGGAATAGACTCGTCGAAGGAGGGCCTTGATGTATCCCCCATCAACGACACGAAACAGGTATAGAGATGTAATTGGTAGATCAAAAGAACATGGACTGACACGGGTTTTGAGGCAAGATATTTGGGATGGCTGACTCTCGAGGCGGATACATCCCTTGAACACTGAGGCACAACGACAAAACATGACATGGACCAAAACTATGTAGTGGATACTGTGACTTGCGTCGAGTGACCCAAAGGAGTGAAAGGAACTCAAAGGATTGGCTCAGTGCAGAGGTTCAGCAGATTATGATGCGTGCAAATGACAAAGTGCCGTGTTCAAGGGTGACTCTAAGAATTGTTGGATAATGTTCTCAAGAGACTGTTTGGCTTGCTCCTTTCAATTTTCCCCCCATCCAGATAGACGAGTACCTATTTTTGATTTAATGAGCTCGAGGAGGATAACACATGATCGATATAACTCACCTTTGGTAAGTTCATCTTCCTTTGTTTAACGAACCGGAAGAAGTAAGGGATTGGTCTTGTATGGGCCTGTCGATGTGTGCTTTAACGAGTCCAAAGATAGAAAACTAGAAGGTTTTTCAATATTATAGAGTTTATAAAAACACTCAAAAGAGAACTCTCTCAGTTCCTTTTTCGTACAGTAGTCTAACGAGACCGAAAAAGAGATAAACTATCACTCGAAAGACGCCCTTTCTGACCTTTTAACGAGTGTGAAAGGAAGCAAGGTCACTTGACAATCTTTTCATATTTAGAGAGTCTGAAAAGGGTTTAAAGGAGACTCCAGGGGGGATCTTTTTTCGTGTGTTCATGTATCCATACGGGTCCAAAAAAGAGATAAAAGTTTACCCGGTTGCGTTCTCATATTATCAAGCTCGAGAACGAACTAAGACTATGCTCATAAGTGCGACAAGGTGAATAATCCATCAGGACTGCCAGGAAACCTGTGATGCCAAAACTACAAACCAGGGGTTTAGTGAAGCCATCATATTGTTAGAGAATCCCATAAATGACCATACCTTATGAAAAATGAAAATTTATAAATAACAATACAATGAAAATTTCATTTACCATTTCATTTTGCACAAGGATTGTGGAGTAGTGGAGATTCTTATTTTGAAGTGGATCTTGTTTTGTTCGCTGCCGGAGCTACGATTGATCATTTCTCTTGTCGTTCAGACCAGGTAGATCTCCATCTCTTATTCTTTCAATTACATGGTTTAGTATTCATTTTCATAGCATCATTTATTTTAAAATATGAAGCCCTAAGTTGCCCCAAATAGAACCAAATCAGCCTCTTTAAAAATCAATGGAAAAATGGTATTCTTTTTGCAAAAACGTTCTAGAAAAGGATGGCTAAGATGCCAACGCCTCAATAGTCAATTAGATAGGTTGTTTTTTGGCAAGGAATCCATGAGAAAACCCCCACATATGCCCACGCAACCATAAAGAAACCGTTTGCATTTGAAAATGTTTCATTGTTATATGATGGATGTTAAATGGCTAAGAGAGGGCGTGGTGGTTATAAAAGAGTGTGTGGTCACTTTTAAATGATGTGGGCATCTTATTTCATGTTTTAAATTGCTTTTGAAAATTGCCGAAATTGCCAAAACGTGGAAATAATGAATTTCTTTATTTTTGTTTTGTAGGTAACTTCGGCGACCATGATCGAGTGGAAAGAAAGAGAACACGAGATGGATGACTTAGCTGCCTTGGGGAGTCCCCGCACATGGGTCACATTGCGAGCTTGTGGCTTGCTCAAATTCTTCAAGTTGCAAAAAATGAAGAAAGAGATTTTATTGCTCAAGCATATGATCGGCCTATGGGATGTTGCAGAGAAAGGATTCCGGATTGGCACACAGCTTTTAATTATTGAGTTAGAAGACGTGTATTTTTTGACTGGCCTCTTGAAAAGAGTGGTCCCCATATCTTTCTCCGGGCAGAGGGTGCTACCTAAACAAGTGGATGTGTATCTGGCATGCCACTGTATCCCAGGAGCAAGGCTAGTAGGGGGTAGAATCCCTATCAAGGATATTCGAGAGCTACCCCTCCAGTCTATATTGTTTTCCATCACGAGCATGATGGGAAGTACTAGCACGCATATGGCATCAAGATCGTAGGTGGCTTATGGTATTCAGTGTTTGGAACCAACACTATTCAACTGGAGTGCAGGGTTCCTTCGAAATGTGAAGGAACAGGTTTCACGGTGCCAGACAGGACAGAAGTAGTTTGGATATGGCTCATTTCTGGTCTCATTTTTTCTAGAGTGCATCCCTCAGATGCAGCCTCAGATAGCACTGGCGGTGCGACCAGTGGACGAACCAAGGATGGAGAGGTGGACCAGTCTGTCTCCGAGGCTAGTAGCGGATTCAGAGTTCCGTTTCACTGGCGATTTCTTTGCCTGGTTGAGACGACAATATCTCTAGATAGAGGACTTCCCGTATGATGAGGTAGATTTCCGCGGGAGCATGGATTTGATTTTACCCGCGGGGGAAGACTGGGATGTGTCAAGTAAGAGACTGAGCCNTTTTTGGGTGCGTAGAAGAGTTTTTAACAGATGTATTGTTTTCAACATGCAAACAAGGGAGCAGTGCGCCCGGTCGATAAACCGATACCAGGACGTCGTGGGGGTTTCCCGGTTGCAGCGAATCCGGTAGTACTAGTGATAGGTCTCTGGGAGGTTGAAAGAAACCTCCAAGGCCTTATGATGGGCATTCCTCCTCTACAGAGGGGAGAAGTGCCTTTACATCTGCAGAGGCACACTGTGGAAGTACTTGAGAATATAAATTCTCTGATGAGGCACGTAGTGCGCGCGGTGATGTGTTACTCACAACACAATGTAGTGCAGGGAGATTAGAGTCTCTCTGGTGATCATTTTTTGTATGCCTTGTCAGGCGATGTTTTAGGGGTTTAGAGACCCGACATTTTTCTCTTCTACATGATTTTTGATGTAATCCAAACATTCCAATCATGCCATATATATATATATATACAGTTTCGAGTTTTTATAGTGCCAATGATTTGTACATGATGATGTCTGTGATGTGTTTTAATTTACATGTAATGTACAATTTTTCTTTCCTTAAATCTTATATGTGGGCGAGATACTGATCCATCATGTAATTAGCTAATGAATCCGAAACACTATTAAGTTCTCTTGGAATGTGTCTATATTCAATGTAATCGAACATTCGTTCAAAACGGTGAACTTGTAAGTGGAGACGTAGCAGGATAGGACTGCGGATAGTGTAGATACGGTTAAGTTGATAGACCAAGAGTTGGGAGTCTAAGTAAACAATGATACGAGAGATACCTAGGGAGGAGGCTTGGGTCAACACTTTGATGACAGCATGATATTCTGCCATATTGTTGGTTGCTAGTCCTAAGCAGATACCTCCTGAACTCACCACCTCATCAAATTGGTAAATAACCCATGCTGTCGAAGCAATGTTCCGGGTATGTCGACTAGCGCCATCCGCAAACCCAAAAAAGATAGGAAAGGAAGACGTCATTTGCGCATGAAAACACAAGCATAGTCATGAGTGGCAACGGTAAATACTCGAGCACGCGAAAGAAATAGACACACCAAACTAAAATACAATAATGTACAAAGTACAAATGCTAGGTGATCTAGGCATAGTACTTTTTCAGGTAAACCCCGTTTCGGGGCTCACCTAGGGAAATTCCATCATGATCAAGTAATTCGTAGGCACCTCTATGTAGGACACACTTCACGATATAAGGACCGTGCCACAGAGGTTCTAACTTTCCTGTCCCTAATTTATCGTGAGCTTGGTCATAAACGAGGACTAAGTCTCCTTCTGCGAAAGTCCGAGGGTGGACGGATTTGTCGTATTGACTCTTAATTCATTTCTGATGTGCCTCATTAGCGAGAGAAGCATCACGACATGTTTCGTCCAGCTTGGATGGATACAAGAATCGTTCTTCTTCAACAGAAGTATGGGGCAGGAGCTCTACTTTCAGTTTGAGTGATGGAATCTCACACTCGATTGGTAGGATGGCTTCAATGCCATATACCAACTGGAAAGGAGTGAATCCAGTTGAAGTTTTCACAGAGGCGTGAAAAGCCCAGAGAGCGGAGAAAAATTGTAAATGCCACGATGTTTTGTTTGCCCCTACCATGCGTTGGATCATGGTTTTCAGGACTTTGTTAATGGATTCAACTTGTCCGTTAGCCTGAGGGTAGTAAGGGGATGAGTTTTCATGGCGAAAACCCAATTTGACATGTAACTCGCTCATCATCTGGTTCTTGAAGTGTGCACCATGATCAGTGACAATGGCACGTGGTACACCAAAACGAGTTATGATATGGTTGAAAAGGAACAGAGCTGCAGTACAACCATCATTCAGGAAGGTAGGCATAGCCTTAGCCCATTTGGTGAAGTAGTCGACAGTGACGATGATGTAACCGTGCCCCTCGGCTGAGGTAGGCTTACACTGCATGAAATCGATACCCCACTTGGCAAAGGGGTCGATGGAGATAATGGGGTGCAGTGCAGTAGGGTGGGTGCGTGCCTTCTTGTTAAAGAGTTGGCAGGGTGGGAATTTTTTTATGGCCTCGATACAATCTTTGAAAATCGAGGGCCAAAAGTAGCCGACACGTAGGATTTTTTGGGTTGTGGCCATCCTAGAGAGGTGACCGCCACAGGCACCAAGGTGACAATCATTCAAAATGCATTCAGCCTCCTCATGAATTAGACATCTTCGAAGGATGGTGTCGATACCGCGGCGATACAAAGTGTTGTCGATGATGAGATAACGACGAGAGTGGTGACGAATGTGTCGACGCTCTTCGTGAGAAATGTTGGGCTGAAAACGTTGGGTTTGAAGGTAGAGGAGAATGTCTCCGTACCAAGGATCGGAGGTGTTGATGAGGAAGAGAGATTCATCGGGGAGAGAATCTCTAGGTTCAATGTTTTCATTGACACAAGGGAGAGCACAGATAAGCTCTGGAAACACCATGGATTTTTTGGCTTTGGCCTTCATAAACTCAAGATCGAATTCCTGAAGAATAACGATCCACTTAGAATATTTACCCCCAAGTACTTGACGTGTCAAGACGTGGTACATGGGGTTGGCGTCTGCGATTACCGTGGTGGTGCGTAATAAGATGTAGTGGCAGAATCTCTGGACAGCGATGACGGCTGCCAGAGCCAGTTTCTTGACATGTGAATATCGGAGTTTGGGTCCAGATAGACTCTTGCTCAGGTAATAAATCACATGTTCTTCACCGTTGGGGTCCTCTTGAACTAACACCATCGCAATAGTGGAAGTGGAGGCGGCCAAGTAAAGGATATAGTCATTTGCGTACTCTGGAGGGTGTAACAAAGGTGTGTGGGTCAAGGCACGCTTGAGAGCATCGAATGACCGTTGGGCGGTGTCATCCCAAATGAAAGGGGTGTTCTTTTGCAGTAACCACATAAATCCTTTAGTGATCTCAACATAGTTGCAGATGAAACGACGAAGGAAGTTTGCTTTGCCTTGCAAACTTTGGAGTTGGGTTAAATTGGTAGGTGGAGGTAAGGCTAGAATGGCCTTAATCTTTAAGGGATCCACCCTGATCCCATCTTTGGAGACAATGAAACCGAGGAGTCGACCAGATTCGACAACAAAAATTCACTTGTGTGGGTTCAAGCGAATATGGTAGAACCGACATCGAATAAAAATCACCCACAGTTGATCAATGTGATCGGATCGATTGGATGAATGGGCGGGTAAATCGTCAAGGTAAGGCTCCGTGATATGCTTGATATCGTGGAAAGCATATGGCATGGCCCGCTGGAAAGTAGAACCAACATTTTTTAGGCCAAATGGTAACTTTCGATAAGAAAAAGTTCCCCAAGGGTAGATAAAGGTTGTTTTATGTTGATCAGCAGGTAAGATTTCAATTTAGTTATACCCAGAAAATCCATCCATGAAAGAGAGTATTACGCTTCCTGCACAATTATCGATGATTTGGTCGATGAAGGGCGTAGGGTAGTTGTCTTTGGGACAAGCTTTGTTGAGATCTCGATAGTCAACACAAACACGGATGGTCCCTTGTTTTTTGGCAACCGGAACAAGGTTGGAGACCCATTCGGTCAAAGGGACGGGGTAGATAAAGCCAGATTTGAGAAGTTTTTCAACTTCTGCCTTTATAGTTGCGATTTTCTTGGGATGAACTGGATGAAGTTTTTGTCGAACAGGTTTCGCGTCAGGGTAGGTTTTGATTTCATGTACGACGATGGAAGGGTCAATCCCTGGCATTTCCTCGTAGCTCCATGCGAAGACATCGCGGAATTCCTTAAACAAAGTAGTGTAAGAGGTTACTTCTTCGGGTGTGCAATTAGCACCAAGGTGAATTTTTTCCATGACACCTTCTTTGATTGAAATATCAATAACAATCATAGTAGAGATGTTACCCATGTTCCCCTCAGACAGAGTATCTTTTGTGAGGATCGGAGATTGCAGAGCATTGGTAACATCGGGAGGGAAGATAGAGCGTATGTCTTGATGAATTTCTTCCAAAGGCGGAAGAAAAGAGGATCGATGATGGTTATCATCCCAAGGCAGGTCGTCAATGCTAAGCATTTCCATAATAGATTCGTCAGAAGGAAAAATCTGGGAAATGTAATCAGTGGCGAACGACAGGGAATCCAACCAAGAGGGCACCGAGTAGGCATCTGGTGCCAATAAATGTGAATTGTATGAAGAGGGAGAGGCATATTGAATAGCTACGTATGCAGCCTCGACTGGGCTAAGTGGCATAGTGTCACCGAGCACATCGAATTCTAGAGGACTAGGTACAATCCAAGGGTCAGATGATTCCAAGGATTGATAAGGCATAGTCAAGATCATATTGATAGTGGCAATATGATGCGCGGTAGGTGGAAGTGGTGTAGGGAAAGTACCCATGAGGCTAGAATCTTTCAATAAGCCAACACCAATGATTTCATACGTAACTGGGTGGTCTCCCAAAAAGGGAATGTTGTTGGTAGCAGGGATGCGAGCGTCGGGTGTACAGAAATCAAGTTGATCGACAGTGACAATTTTGCCTTGATGGGGGAATTGTACACATCGAAACACCAATGAGGTGACGACAGTCATAATGTAGAACCAACTTCTTCTAAGTAATAGGTTGTAATCGAGGGGAGCATCGACCACCTTGACATCAATGGTAACAGTTTTGCCGCCCAACTGAACGGCTAAGGATTGTAATAATCCATGTGGATGAAAACCTTGTCCATCGAAAGTGTGTAACATCGCAGTGGATTTGTTAAGGGAAGATGATTTTAAGCCTTTCCAACAAGCTAAGGACATGACACAAGTAGAGGATCCCTCATCCAGGATAGTTCGGTGGATTTGTTGATTGTAAACAACAACATCGATTTGAAAAGCTAACTGGTGGGAGAGTCTTGGTTGATGATCATCCAGATTAAATGTGAGTTTGTTTGATGACTCAGGATCAAAAGCGTCGATAGCATATAAGAGCGTTCTACGTTGGCTGGGACAGTGTTGTAGAACTTCCAAGGCGGACATAGCACACGGTGCTTGGGCCAAATCCTCTACAATGTTGTAGTTTTGGGCCACCCATGAATTAGGATTGAAGGTAGATTTCTAGATGGTGCTCTTAGGAGGGCATAAGATAGAGTCAAATGAAGGTTTCTCAATCTGAAGTGGCCCAGATGGAGGACTAACAGGCGGAGGATTAACGAAGGAGGGTAACGGCTCCGGTGCGGAACCATTAGTAGTCTTCGGTTTATCAGGTTTAACTGGCGTGTCATACATCGCAGAGCGAGTGGTCATATTAACCCCATTGAACATGTAAATGTGGGCACTTATCGAGGCCTCATCATGGGGTGGGTTGGAACTGCCCCCAGCAGTGGGGGTTTGAGCAACCAAAGATTGTTGTTGTGGAAAAGGCTGAGTAAGCACAGTGGGTTGTGAATTTACCTTAAAAAGCTTGGACACACCATCGCGATGTGGATAGTCTCAGGTGTAGTGATCGTCACCACAAATGAGACATGGGAATTTCAGTTTTCGTTGTGTTTTTTTTCCGGCAGCAGGGGTTTGCGGTTGATTTTTTGGTTGTTCATTGTCATTTTTTTTCTTTGGTATGTTTCTCGCTTTCTTCTTGCCCCTAGGTTGTTGTGAAGGGGTCGATTGGACCGCATTCACATCAGAGACCTATGTTTGAGGGGGGGTAGAAGAGAGTGCGGTCGGGCTGGGAGAAGCTGTCGAAGTGGGCCGCTGAATCGTTCCAGTCGACTAGGTAGTAGATTGGGTTTTGACGGAGCCAATAACTCCATCCACGTGGGAAGAAGACGATGGTTTGGGTGGATCGTTAGTGGCACGAGTAGCATTCGGTATCAACTCGTACAGAGTACCGGATTGTGAATAGACTAAGTCTAAGTACTGAGCTCGAGCAATAGCTTCTTCCTCGGTGACTACACCACCCATGGCAACATCATGAGAAATCTAGGGTAACAATGATTTAGTGAACCATTTTGCTAACAATTGGTCAGGAATGACCGCTTTGATTAGCCTTTGTCGCCATCTCCATTCATGAATATGATCGAAGATATGTATGGACGTTGTCTAACGAAGGGAGGTTAATAGTTCAGTACCCGTCTCATACCAAATGGGTAGTTGGAAGTGTGTGAGGAAGGACATGGCGAGAGAGTTGAAATCATGAAAAGATGCACGTGGTAATTCAATATACCATTTCTCCACGGAACCCGTAAGCGTTCGTTGGAAAAAATGCAAATGTATAGAATCGTCCATGAGGGAGTTGGATGAACACCACAAATGGAAAGTCATCATGTGGTTGTTTGGGTCTTCTCCGGACTTTCCATTGAATTTTGGGATATCAGAAGGAAGTTTAGCTGGAATAGCTGGCCAAACCGGAGAATGATAAATAGGATCATTCGTTAACTGAGACAAGTCTGGAAGGTCCAGGGTAGATAGAAAAGGTAGTTGTTGGTTAACCTGTGGGTAATGCTAGTATGGCATGGGGACACCAGTAGGGCCAATCACTGGGTTATGTGGATAATTGTAACTGGTGGACCTTCTTGTATGAGGTTGGTGTTGACCAGGGTACACACGATTCAAGGTGTTTTGAGGAGCATGTGTGCGCGGAGGATAACCGGATGGATTTTGAGGGTTATAGGTTGGGTTTGGCATTTTTCCATAAGGAGGTTGTTGCGGAGTCTGAGAATTGTGCCCTACTGAGAACTGTGGATTTCCCGGAAAAGGGACGTTCCACGGATTGGGTGTGGCGGACACATTTTGTCCATGTGGTTGATGGTAGACTCCGGGTTGAGGCTGCCCCCCAGCATGAGGGTGCCCCCTGAATGGAATTTTTCCTCCGGTGGGAGGATGCCCCCCAGCTTGAGGTAGAGTTCCCGAAATTTGAGAACTAAACGTAAATGACTGACCGGTGCCGCCGAGCGGATTAGGACCACCAAGATCGGTCCCTCCAGGTTGTTGGAACGGTATGGAACTTCCCGACATAACTTGGGTAGTAGTGGTTTGGGTAGTAGTGGTAGTGGGAGTATTCATTGCTCTGAACCCAAAAGGGAGTGTAGGTCTTGGTGTTACAGGTGTGCCAATCACAGCTTGGTTGACCACCGCATTACCAGCAAGAATAGTCGGAATGTGAGGGACTATTGTAGAATGGGTCATCTGGAGGGGAAGAGTAGACCTTGGGCCAATGGACGGTATTTTTGTACCAACGGGCGGTGTGGCTGTAAAAGTGGTGGTACCGGTAAAATGGTTTAGGGGTACGGTGTAGGAAATGGGTGCGTCAACACCCATCCCTGTTCCATAAAGATCTCGCACCATGCGCGGTGGACTTCGAACAATGTCTGCGGTCCAAAAAGGTTCATCAGCTAAAGGGTTTTGATGAGACCCAGTCGAGATGTCAAAAGGATTGACGACGACAAATTCACCAGCGGAATTGAGTTGGAGGACACGTTGTTCATATCCCTCCAGAATGCGGAAAGCTTCCGGAGACTCTGAAACAATCCAAAAATTCTCTAAAGGAGTGGGAACTTCTTCCTGGGAAGTTGTAGTGTCTTGAACCTCGCTCTGTTGAGGAGATTCCTCCATAGAATGAGGGGGTAAAGGGGTGTTTCCTTCCATATTTTCTGGAGGAAGTCCCTGTAGCCT
>SNQJ01S0047390.1:0-18126 GCA_010110895.2 Picea sitchensis | reverse complement strand
AAAGCGTCCATCTTAGTATTTATTGCCTCAAACTTAGCTTCTGTTGAATCCATCATCTCTTGTACTTCATCTTTTGTTACTGTCTTATTTTGTAAATCATTTATGTCCCTACGCATTTCTTCACCTTCATAAAGAGTCCAAGTAGGATTGTCTAGAGGCTTATTTGGTGTATAAGTTCCCTTTTTTGGTGGCATGTTGACCAAGTATCACTTTAAACCTTGATTTTGAGGTGGTTCTACTAGACAATATTCCTTTTATTGTATCTCCAAAATTTCAGCCCTTTTGAGTATGAACTTTTTTTTTGTAGGTCTTTAATATTTCTTCTCTTCAATGCCACAGGTCTGATAAAAATTGGATGTGCCAAGTGGAATTTACGGTAACTTCCCCACAACTTGCTGATTTTTGTCCTTTTCAGGAGATCTCACTTGTATAGCATGCCCCTCACAAACTAATTGATATAAAATTCTAAAACTCATACCGGAACTACTATGGGCTTTCCACTATCCAATACAACTTGTCTCACTCAATTTGGATACTCTAGGAATAATTTATGATTGTTTTACCCGGAACACCTTCTTGAGACTAGTCAATAGGACTATTCATATACCCTATCTTCCACAGGGTGTATCTACAAATTTAAGATGACCCAAAAGCTAAAATTGCTACCATAGATACCTTACTAATTTCTGAGAATATCCTCTGGCGTTTTGGGTCTGAAATGTTACAGAAACAATTTTACAGTGAAAATTTCGCAATGACTCAATTTAGAATGATTCCAGAACCCTGTCTTACAAAGGCTATATCTTCGAAAGGATAAGGCCTCAGGAGATGAATTTTTAACCCAACGTACCTTGATCCACATAATAAATATCCTTCAATTCATTCCTTTTGAATCATTGTAGAAACAACGTTATAGCAAAAATTCCACGGTGTCTCAGATGTAGTAGTGAAACCCCAAGACCTTGAACTCTGATACCATATGTTAAGAACCAAATATAAATATAGCATAGAAAAACCTTAGAAAAAGTACTCAACGCCTTGAAAAAGAGATAATTTCAGATAATAATCCTCTTCGAGGGGTAAACCTCCTTTTACCCCACATAAATGTTCAAGTACAAGATGATTCCAATTGAAAATGTCTCCTTAGTATATATAGGAGACTAGGAGGTATAATTACAACTAATGGAATAACGCCAACATAAATAAAATAACATTACTAATGTAATATGCCCCAATTAATGGGTAATGAGCCAATATTAGGTCTTAACAAAGTCCAATCAAGTCTTTGTTCAAAATCACTGAAGTTCTCTGCCTGATCACCTAGATCCTCTTGTATGTTCCCCGACGAGCCGTCAAAGACCTCTGGGTAGTGAATTCGTACACTAACATTACACTCCTACCTAAGTTATGAAGAACTTTAATTTGTTTCTCAAGCTCTAAAGGCCTCATCTCCAGCCATCAGGCATCATTGGCTTCTTGAAGATGGATACTATACATGTATATCTTTGATCTTAAGATGTAGATCCATTGTGTATTGCTTGCAGATACACTTTATATAGTTATATGACATGGATCTACAGTGTATTTGATTGGCATCCATGATTTATTTCATCCCGAGCATGGGTATGCCCGCCTCAATGAGACAATTTTTATTTTTGCAGATGGCACCTCCCGAACTCTGGTCCTGGGCTCACTTGCTTCGTATGTTGGTAAATATTTGTAATGTATTTCATCCATTAAATTCTCTTCTGACCTCACACATTAGGGGGCATCTTTTATAACCCTAAATTGCACCATACATGCATACTTGGCATCAGGCCATCTTACTTGCTATTTTTTCCAAGCCATAACTGAGTAGCTCTTCTTAAAAACCATATTTTTGAAGATGTACGCGCCCTGCACCATTACTACCCACGTACGTATGCTATATGCATCATTAATTCCCACATATGTACACTAGTTTCACCATTACAACCCGCATATACCCACAAAATTTTCAAAAATTAAAAAGTTTTAAGGAATTCGTTGAGATTACGGGATATTGGATAGTTTCCCAACTATTCCACTGCCTAGAGCCCATCACCCAACCAAATAACCATCCTTTTTGTCGTATAAAAGGAGGTGTTGGGGTATCATTAAAAATCTAAGCATAAGAATAGTGAAACTCTTCCCATTTCACTTTCCCCCCTTGCCCCAAGAATTTGCAACCACATTGTCAGTTTTGAGCCAAAATTCCCTTATTCTTGCCTTTTTCCTCATTCATAAGCACATGCCATTTCCCTAGAGAGAATTGTGAGAGGAGAAGGATATGTGGAAGCAGTTGGAGCTTGGTGAAGAGGATCCTGGACCAGGTTCGAGGAGCATTCATCAATCTCATTGTAAGTGACTTTGTGAGATTAATATAAAGAAGTACTTTTTTTGTCCCGCCATATGATGTGTTCAATATTTATGTTTGATTTACATTTTATTATGACATCTAACCCACTAATTCATATATAATATGTTTGTTCATAGTTTCTTGTTTGTCTTTTAGTGAATGTAGGTCATCCTTGGGAGGAGATTTGTAGTCGAGGAACAACCAAATGCAAAAGGATCGACACCGGACGTGGAGTTCAAGGTAGAGTTACCAGATCCTTTTATCTTAGTTTTTTATGTATGAATGTGGTGTATTGTTAGGGTAGTTGCTAAAAGTAAGAGACTTTAGACGGTTAGCTCTGCCTGCATGTTGAACCCTAGTGTATTCCATAGGGGGGTTTTCCCACTATAGCACATAGCCCAGCAGGACTATGGTTGGCTATGTACATTTTTTAATATCAGAAGCATGAGAAGTTCTCAATGTGGTAGTCCCTGGCCTGGGAGGCCTGGGGTGTGCTACAAAATTGGTTTCAAAACTTAGCAAGAGTGTTAAAATGAGTAGCATGGCCCGGCCTAGGTGGTCAGGGGTGTTACACCTAGGATCCCTAAGCTTTTGAGTTGATCAATTTCCATCAGGATTTTTCCTTGTAAATTGTTTCCTCTCATATATAACCTCTCCAACTTTTGAATCATTTTAAGTGAAGACGGGATTTCCCCTGTGAAACAAATTGACATCTAAACAAGGAAGATGGAATTTGTCCTGAGAGATAGTTTGCATAGAAACCTATAACTCTTAGGTGTCTTAGCATTCCCAATTCAGAAGGGACACTCCCCCGAAGGTTGTTTCTATCCAAATCTATGAATACCAAAGAGGATATATTTCCCAATAAGGTCAGGATTGTACCCATCAAATTGTTTTCTCCTAAGTTAATCAATTGTAAGTTGGGGAGAACGCATAGATCTTTGGGATGGTTTCTTGTGAGATTGTTAGCGAACACAGACAAGATTCTTAAACTACGGAAACTACCGAGAGTGGGTGGAATAGAGTCTTGGAGATGATTCATACATAAGTAAAGCTTATTTAACCGAAACAAATTTCCCAATTGATAGGGGATGTGACCATGAAATTTGTTATCACTAAGGTCGAGTATTCCAAGAAAGGAGAGATTGTCGAAAGGGGAGAGATTATACCTTGTAATCCCATGCCTGAAACATTAAGGGAAACTACTCTCTGTTTGCGTCGATTGCATATGATACATGTCCACTCGTAGAACAAAACATTTGGTTTCCAAGTAGCGGATAAAGATTGAGATGGGTCATCAGTGATAATACAATACAACCATGAACAAGCTCTATTCACAAGAGTAAAACCAACAATGAAGAAACCCCGATAACAAGTACGTATCTCTTCTTGATCTTGTCAAACCCTAGCGAGGGTAGACAACTTAGTCACCTCACAACCCTATCGCAACTCCTCTAGAGCTAGCGCACAAGAGAAACCACCAAGAACCCCAGTTGCAGTGTCTCCTAGGGTTGCCTTATACTTGTGCCTCCTTTTCCTTCTTAGCTGAGATGATGAGATGAGTGAGTGTAAATGACAAAAGGCATCACCTTTATTTATACTAGTTCAGTCACTTTACTGGGGTTGACTTCTCTTCCTAGAAATTCTATTTTTCCTTTATTATTTTTCCAGTGGGGCTGACTTCTCTTTTGGAGTCTTTAATATTACTTTATTGTTTTCATGTGGGCCGATTTCTCTTCCTTAAAATTCTATTTCCACTTTATTATTTTCTTGTGGGCTGACTTCTCTTCCGAGGTATTCTTCAATTGTTCAATGGTCTTCCTTTGACTTCTTGGAATATTCCTCTCTAAGAAAAGTTGTCCAGGAGGAAATACCTCTTGCTGCTGCAAAAACGTAAAAAATCCCTCCTAGTAAGGGACACATTCTTCCATGATGTTCTCCTCTAGTAGTCCCAATCACACCCATCCATTTCACATGGCATGGGCAAGACTACCACCATAGTCTCAATACTATGTTGCAAGTATCTATGTTGTTTCTCCTCTCGTAGTAGCCCCAATCACACCCATTCACTTCACATGGTATGGGAAAGACTAACACCATAGTCTCAAGACTATGTTTCAAGTATCTATGATGTTTCTCCTCTCCTAGTAGTCCCAATCACACCCATCCACTTCACATGGTATGTGAAAGACTACCACCATAGCCTCATTCACACCTAGCGACTTCACATGGCTTATACAAGGATACACCATGGTCCCAATCACACCTATCCACTTCAAATGGTGTAGGAAAGACCATGATACAAGTCCCAATCACACCTAGCCACTTCACATTACTTAGGAAAGACTTGAACCAAGCTACTCATTACTCTCTCAATCACTTCACATGACTGATCTAGGAATCCCTTGGCCAAAGGGAGAGTATCTTCCCGCTATAGGAGAAACATCACAAATCCCTCTCAACGAGGGTGGACATTATGCTTCACGCCAAGCTTATCTCTAAAGTACTCATACTCCACTCTAGACATAGGCTTGGTGAGAATGTCTTCTATCTTCTCATCTGTGGATATGTACCAGAGTTCCACTGCTCTTTTATGCACCATGTATCAGATGAAATGGTATTTGATCTCTATATAATTTAACTTATCATTAAGATTGGATTCTTTTAAAGATGCACACAACTTTTATTATCAGAGTATATCAAATTTTGCTCCAACTCTAGATCAAATAACCCTACAAGCAACTTTTGAAGCCACACTTCTTCACATCTTGCAACACTGGTTTCTATATATTTTTCCTCTATTATACTAAGTGCCACTAACGTTTGTTTTCTGTTCGACCATGAGATCATACTTGATCCCAAATGAAAGTAACATATTGATAGGATTTTCCTATCCACTACACTCCCCACCCTGTCAGAGTCGGTATAAACATGCAGCTTTACTTCACTATCTGAGACATATCTGAGTCCATATCCAATTGTTTCATGCAGGTACCTCAATACATGCTTTGCTGCTACCAAATATACATGTCTAGGTTCAACCATGTACTGACTCAATGTTTTTACTACAAATCATATATCCAGCCCGGTGTTAACCAGGTACATCAAGGATCCGATCAACTGTCTGTACATTGTGGGATCAACCAAATCTGAATAAGAATCACTCAAGGACTTTGGATTCGTAACCATAGGTGTGGTCATGGACTTACATTCCATCATTCTGAATTTCTACAGGACCTCAACTGTATACTTTCCTTGGCTAAGGAAGATCTCATCTGGTCTCTGCCACACTTCTAATCCCAAGAAATAGTGCATCAACCCCAGATCCTTCATTTCTAACTCTTAAGTGAGCTCCCTCTTGCAACCATCTATGAGCTTCTCATCCCCTGTAAGAAACATGTCATCCACATATAGTACCAATATCAAGGGGCAATCATCTTCAACCTTATAGTAAAGGTTGGGATCTGCATTACTCTTGGTAAACCCCAAGCTCATCAAATAGTTTTCTATTCTGGCATATCATGCCCTCGGTGCCTACTTAATCCTGAACAAATCTTTCTGATATTTACAAACATGGGACTCCTTCCCATAGATCACAAACCTTGTGGTTTCTCTATGTACACTTCTTCTTCAATTACACCATTCAAGAAAGAAATATTTACATCCATCTGGTGTAATTTCCAACCCATAACATAAGCAATAGATCTAATAGAAGTGTACCTGGATATTGGATAAAATGTCTCGTCATAATATTCTCCCTCTTTTTGGGAGAATCCTCTAGCCACAAATCTAGCTTTGTACTTCTCTATGCTTCCATTTGCAGCATGCTTGATCTTGTAGATCCACTTGGAAGTCACTATTGACTTCCCTTCTAGTCTCGGAACCACTTCCCACACATAATTCTTCATGATGGATTGGTACACTTCCATCACAACATCCTTCCACACTTGTTTCTTTGCAACTTCGTCATAAGTGGAAGGTTCTGAATCAATGTTCTTACTCATCAGTGCCACATAGTTGGAAAACTTGTGTGGTATCTTTCTCTCTCTGGAAATTGACTCCCTCTGAGTCTGTACAATCTTTGGAGCCATTTTATCCCTCTACATCTATTGACTTCCTTTGAAGTAATTGATCTCCTATGAACTTTCCTAGGAGTTTGCTCCTCCCTAGTGGATCATGAGGGCTGACTCCCTCTGAACTCTAGCTCCTTATGAGCTGGTACTTGGTGGGGTCATTTTCCTCACCACTGGTGGAGACACCTCCTCCTCCTCATAATTGGAGGGTTTTGGAATCAATGATGTGACTAATCGATGTCATATAACTTGAGAACCTTAGAGGTTGTTTTCTCTCCCTGAAAGTGTCACTGAGAGTTTCATTCCTCTCTACATCCTGCAAGGTATCACAAATCCATTTTGGCCTCTTCCTAGTCACTGCAATATCTCTAGGTAGATCCACTAGCCCTTCTGGCTCTACAAACTCTTCCTGATGATCTGAAGATTGAAAAACTGAATTAGAGGGATATATACAATCATCCTTCAGAAAACCTCAAACTCGGGTAAAAAACCCAGCCAACTTTTCTTAGAGAGAATCTTTCTCATAATACAATATAGACATGAACAAACATTATTCACAAGAGAAAAACCAACAATAAAGAAACCTCGATAATAAGTACTTATATCTTCTTCCTATCAAACCCTAGCGAGGGTAGACAACTGAGTCACCTCACAACCCTAACGCAACTCCTCTAGAGGTAGAACACAAGAGAAACCACCAAGAACCCTAGCTAGAGTGTCTCCTAGGGTTACCTTAGACTTGTACCTCCTTTTCCTTGTTAGCTGAGATGATAAGATGAGTGAGTGTAAATGAGCAAAGCCTTTATTTATACTAGTTTAGTCACTTTACTGGGGCCGAATTATTTTCCTGGAAATTCTATTTTTCCTTTATTATTTTTCCAGTGGGGCTGACTTCTCTTCTAGGTATTCAATATTACTTTATTGTTTTCATATGGGTCGACTCCTCTTCCTTGAAATTCTATTTCCACTCTATTATTTTCCTTTGGTCCAACTTCTCTTCAGAGGTGTTCTTCAACTATTCAATGGTCTTCCTTTGACTTGTTGTAATCTTCCTCTCTAATAAAATTTGTCGAGGAAATATCTCCCGCTACTACAAATACATCAATAGACTTAACCACTCAAATATGGAGATCCAACAATTTTTCACCATATTTCAGGCAAAATTAAACAGAAAAATCTCCATAAAAAAGCCACATTTAGACTACGGCCTTTTGTTAATACTTTTGCGGCTCCACATAATGATAACAATTTGTTTATAATAACTTCAGTACGGTTTGCAACTGCAAAAATAGTTTGCAGAACCATCCTGCCATATGGCCCTATCCAGAGAATGATGGTAACATTACTCATTGAACAAATAGGTATAATGGGCCTGGAAAGAGGCCCCTTCTACCAAGATATTATAAAAGTTAATTCTGTTATAAAATCTTCCATGAGGTTTCTACAAATCCACATTGATTTCGATCATAATTGCATCATAATTAGACTGGAAAGGAGACCGCTTTGACACATATG
Source organism: Picea sitchensis (assembly GCA_010110895.2). Lineage (NCBI taxonomy): Eukaryota > Viridiplantae > Streptophyta > Pinopsida > Pinales > Pinaceae > Picea > Picea sitchensis. The sequence goes on along the minus strand of SNQJ01S0047390.1, from coordinate 10,161 downwards.
TAGATACTAATATGGAATGTCATCATCTCAACATGCTAACCAGGGCCCGCTAACCAAGGACCCCACCTACAGTCAAGTTGCTTCCAATTCTTGAATACAAAAGACATTGTCGATGTCGAGTCAAGTGCTTTCAAGATGTGGAGTATCAATGACTATCTCTCTCTCTCAACATGACATAAAGTTGCTTCGAGTTAAAGAAGCGTGGAGCAGACCAAGAAAATAAAGTACAGTTGTTTTCAATGAAAAGTGATGGCGAGCAATATCCATCCTGCTACGCAGCATTGAATGTTGTGGCAGGTGGAATATAGGTCACCATATTTGAAAGTAATTCAGATCCGACGACCTATAATCCACCTATCATGACATTCAATGCTGTATAGAAGGATGAATATTGGCTTCCCAAAGTGATGTCGTCATGACCATTAAAAAAACAAATCATTAAGGTAGGTCCTGGAAATGTTGAGATTCTATGAACAAACAACATGGGACCATTTTGAACGACAAATACAACCATTGCACCCTACCGAAAAATCAGGTTGCTTGCAACCTGTTTAGTAGCAGTGACTCTACATGGCATCGTTGAAATGACATAGAGACAAGAAGAAGAAATATGGTTTGGGTAACAACATGTATTTTAGGGTTTGACGTTTTGTTCCTTTTTCGAGGATGCTTTTTTTTGGTTTAATGTTACCCAAAAGTTTGGTAGAAATTATTGGATCTATAGATTTAAATGGTTAATTATGTATAAGTCGAGTGCTCTAGGTGTTTTCTAGCACGTTGAATCCATTTTTGTATTCATAAATGCAATTTAAACAACAAGAAATTGTGATTTCATGTAGATTTATGTCGTTAGATTCCGGAAAAAAGGACCAAAACATAGAACAGTTAGACAACTTCATCACAAAAATAATCATTTTGGGTACCACGTACTTTTATATATATTGGTAAATAGATATTGATGGTTGGATTAGGTTTAGAGGTGAAATTGTTAGTTCTTTGCAAGGATGGAATCTCACTATGATGTATTAATCAATCATAAGTATAAAAATCAAGTCATCAATCAATCCTTCACTAAGTACATGCTATCATTAGGTTAAATGCATTCTAGGTGAAAACCATTGAATTGACATAGTGAACCTACCCCTCCACCCCTCCATTATTTTCATACATATGTGAATATCTTATAGGGATTGATTGGGATGTAGATATTTAGATCAAATCAGATTAAGATGTTTGAGAAGATTCGAATTAAAAGGGCCCATAAGATTGTTAATATTGAATTATTTAAAAAGTACAAAGACAGTGATGGAATTATGTCTTTTGTTGTCATTAAAAAACACCTTCATTCAAGAGAAAACAAACACATATTGAAATATTTGAGCTTAAATTTGGCTAGAACATTGATCACACAAATGAGGAGAGAGATCAGGGGTCTCTCTAGTTTGTAGTTTAAACTTGGCATAAAGATTGAGGTTTTTGTAAAAGAGGATATATGGATGGTAGTGGAGTCTACATCTGCTTGGAGAATGAACTAAACATTGGTTAATACCATGGACAAGAAAAATAAGAAGTTCAAGAATCTTTCAAATAAGAAAAATCCAAGCTCAAAGATTAATAAAATCAGTGTGATGAATATTTCAAGACATACTTTGGATGACACCTCACCAACGGAAGTAGAAAGAGGTCTTAATTTTGTTGTTACAAGTGGGGTGGCAAGTGTGGGGGGTTTTCCTTAACCCTGAGGAAAAAATATGAACTAACTGTTAATATTATGGTAGCTGCGAGAGGTATTTACCCCCATGTGTGAACCTGGCAAGAATAGAAGACTCCGGGAAGCAAGAGAAACCCTAATGAGTTGGCTAATAACCCTAGAAGCATTGTCGGCTCAAGAAGATAATTTATATTAGGCTATTAGCCTCCAAGAGAAGAAGTCAACCAGAAATAATAATAACATATTGAACAGACACTTATCCAGAAGGAGAAGTTGGCCCCAACAAAATTGGCAGAACCACTATAAATACAGGGCGCTAGTTCTCATTTGTCACATCTCAGAATTGCAGTTCTGTAGTTTGGTGCGCACTGCAGTTGCAGTCTTGTGCGCAGGGTTGGAAAAAGAGTTGGTGCAGCTGCAACAACAACAAGATCTCAGTATTGGCTTGAATATCTCTTGGCTAGGGTTTGGAACATCTGATCATTCTTTGTTGATGCGCTATCTTTGGGGATTGATGTGCTACTTTTTGTTTGGCTATCTAGCCTAGGGTTTGCTTCCAGAGGAATTCTCAGTCAATGTTAAGGTGCTCAGAGGGAGGCTTTGGCCTATGGTTGGGTGACGAAGGTATCGTCAATGGTAAAACAAGCACACCATCTTCTATATTCTAACAGGTTATGGGCCCACACCCCTTCAGTCAGCCTAAAACGCTGGAAGGAAACATAGCCGCTAGATATTGAGATCGTTGAGGAACTGTCGCTAGGGTTACTAGCAGGAGCGGCTTCCAAAAGCACTGCAGCTAGAGTTACCAGCAGAAGTAGTTGCAGAAACCCTAAACCTCTTGTTGAGGCACCTTAAGTGACGAGATTGACCTAATCTCTAGATAGATCAGTGCACCCTATCCCAGTGCATCTCCTGGTACTCTCAGAAGGCCAAGACGTGAATTTTGGATTTTCGGTCAAATCTAGGGTTTGACCAAGTCAAGCAAGCCATGACAAACTCTATGAAGTCTGAGAACAAGCTAGATGGAGCCTCTAACTTCAGAGTCTGAGAATAAGCTATAAGGAGCCTCCAACTTTGAGTATTGAAGACAAAGATCAACCCCATCCTGCTAAGAATAAAGGGTTGGATATTGTGAAAGGAAAGATCGTGGAAGCCGAGTTTAAAGAAGGAGAAGAGAAGGGTCCACAGTAACGCTACCATGGAGAAGTTCAAAGATGTTGCTGATTATCAATTCCATGAGTATCATAGTGGATTCCATAAAGACCACCTGATACCCTACACTCCCATCTTAACTCATCAAGAAGATGTATGATGCCCTAACAAATCTCTTCCTAAACATTGGACAAGTAATGAGTCCTAAGAATGAGCTCCGCGGACATGAAGATGAATGATGATGACAAGATAACATCATACTTTGTAAGGATCTCCTAGCTAAGAGATCAACTACAAGCTATTGAAGAGATCACTTTTAGAAAGGAATTGCGAACATAGTACTCAAATTTGTCTTCCCAAGACATGGATGCATTTGCCGCAAGCATGAACACAAGGAAGGAGGACCACATTTGAAGAACTTTGACTTGTTGTGCCTCAAGAAGAATCAAGGATCAAATGAAAAGAGAAACCTCAAAAAGAAGTACGATGATCAAACATTCACGTAAAGATTCGAGAACTTCAGAAACAAAAAGAAAGTTCGATTCAAGAAGGAAGCCAAACAAAGAAAATATATTTCATAAATACAGTGCTTCAACTATTAGAAGTACAGTCACTACAGAATCAAAGGTCCCCGAAGCTAAAGAAAAATAAAGATAAGCATGAAGCACTGGCCAATAAGAAAAGGAACCTACAAAGAAGACTCAAGGTGATGGAAGAGACTTCTTTTACTAAAAGGTAAACAACACTATTCTTATTTTTGTACATATCTTGCTTTCATCAAGCCTTTGTACATATATTGTACATCTATCTCTCTTTGAAAGAAATGTGTTCCAAGAATAACTATACCTATGAAGAACAACAAGATAAGCAATGAATATCATTAGATAATACATGAAAGGGCTTTAAAAGACAAATCATGTGGAAGCTAATGTAAAGATAATTTAATCAATCTTGAAGAGACTTAGAAGCTAGACATCAAGAGAAATTGGAGAAAGACTTCTGACACAACTAAGATGGAAGTGTGGACTTTGTCAAACAAAAAGAGCCAATTATATATTACAAGAAACAATAAGGATGTGATGGGTGCATGGACTCTATCGACAAAGGGAGCCATTATATACACTACATTGATGAAGCAAGGATTATAAGCTAACTCTATGATCCATTGAAGATGATGAAAAATATATATATATCCATGAAGTACCTATGAAAAAGACGCTATCGCAGTTCAACTCAACCGCTAAGAAGACCTTCAAGAGAACTCTTAAATTATTCCCTCGGTTGTCCATCCATCCGTGAACCGTGATGAAGGTAAGAAGTGGAATCTCTAGGGTATTAGGAATCTGGTTAAGAAGCCCATGGACCCCAGATAAAGAAGAAAAAACATGAAGAAGAACATGAAGATTCCAATAAAGAAAGAAAAACCAAACAACGAAGTCATTACATCAATAATCACAAGACTACCAAGCCCGATATGAAAGCACCGCTGTAAGAACCAAAGTCGGATGAAAAATGCTGTAACGAAGACCCATGAATGAAAGCATTGCAGATCCATAACCATAGGTCTCTCGCATGGAGGGAGGACTATGATGATTGATTGTTCCAAAGATAATTAGACTTATCTCTATATAAGTCATTATTATATCATCCGAAACATCCATGAGTCATACCCTCTACATCGATGAATAAAGAATGTTCTCCGTGATAAATCGAATGCAAAAGTATAAAGAGCTATCTCAAGACTTTGATCCATACCATAAAGAGACTCCTAAGACAACATGATGGAGAACCCCAGTACGCCAGAAGCATGGTGAAGATTTCTATAACATCAAGATGACTACTCAAGAAGATCGATATCATGATGACAAAAGAAGTACCACATGGATATGTTCCGTTCTCCAACCATGATATACTCTATTGTTCAGATCTACATGAAGCTCCTTCACGCTGTTCCAGACTACGCTACAAGCATTACATTATCCATGATGAAGTCCAAAAAAGGAGAAAATGATTTTGAACACATTCCGGCCGTAGATGAGCAGATAATCATACATTTTGGTAAAGATTCTATTCAAGATGAAAGAACTTCATTACTCAAGCCAGAGCTCATGGAAATGACTCTTAGCTGGAAGGGAAGACTCCAAACTAGAAGAAGGTACGCAAACATTTATTTTTGTGGATTGAAATAACTCTCCAGCTTAGGAGGGAGCATCAAAATATTATTTATCTTGTAATTATAACAATAGTCTAGATTGGACATATGCTTTCATGTTCGAAAGTGGATTGAGATTTCTGACGGATGCTGACTCTTACTGTAGTTAACATGGAGGCAAACCCATTGTTGATGTATCATAGACAATGACTTCCCATTATGGGAGTGGTCTAGGAATGTCATTCTTCTTGGCGGCCACTGGTAGTGGTCATAGAATGGTCCGCCTCACGGCATTCATTCTCAAGTCTGTGAGCAGCTTCTAAGAATCAGTCCTTTGGAGGTTAATGTGACGACATCCTCGAGGGGCGCACTCCATTCTCTCCAAAAGCTACACTTTGTTGTCGAGATGGCTTCAGGGTTCAATGGTTTCAGGACTATTTCCTCTCTAGGTGATACCTGATATTAGTTCAGTTAGCATTAGATTTTGATTTTGTTTTGATATTTTAAAGAAATAGAAGGCTGAGGCGTTCCAGGAGGTGCCGTTCTTAGTGGATTGGTTTCCGTGGTGACTTGTTGAAATTATATAGCCTTCATTTTCAACTTTTTCTGAGGGTAGACTCATTCTCCGTAAGCTACACTTTGTTTAGTGTCGGAAGAATGGGCCTGTGGTGAGAAATGGTTCGAAGTTCGCAAATCAGGAAATAATTCTTCCCTCCTTGGTTGAGAAGAATGGGGCGCATAGCCCATTGTTGATATTCTATATTGAGGACATACATTCTTTAAAATCTCAATGACGGAGTGAAAGATTGGCCCGTGATGATTCGGCTTTTATCATAACATTGTTTCTATGTAGGTTGTTATCAGATGTTTGTATGACAGTAGATGAAGACGAGTGAAAGATTGGCCCAGATGATACAGCCATCATAACATTGTTTCTATGCGTGATGTCTCAGATGTTTGTTAAGAAGACTATATGACAATAGATTAGGACTATTGTGGTGAATAATATGTTTCACTGTTCGCAACTATACATTGTTGATCAAGTACTTGTGTGTTACTTGATGTGGTAGTTAACCACTGGATTGTAGTTGTGTACTACTATGAATAGACATGGTTGTGTTCTATTCTTGTTCTAATTGCCTTGAAGACTATCAACAGATTATTGGAGATGATGATCATTCAGATGAATGATGAACAGAGATTTTCCATACGGAAAATAGTTCAGAACCTTTTGTATCACTCCATGGTGAGAGTGACTTATCCAACATCACATCTAATTACTCAGATGAAGTATGTTTCGAGAGATGATGCAACTGATGATGATGGTGATGCTCATGATCTAGGAATGAAGTAGTCTAGATGACTATATTGATGCTATCAGGTAAATGGTATGTTTTGTGCTCAAGTCCATTACCTGTAAATACCTCTCTAGCTAGGAGGGAGTGTTAATATTATGGTAGCTGCAGGAGGTATTTACCCCCATGTGTGAACCTGACGAGAATAGAAGACTCCAGGAAGCAAGAGAAACCCTAATGAGTTGGATAATAACCCTAGAAGCCTTGTCGGCTCAAGAAGATAATTTATATTAGGCTATTAGCCTCCAAGAGAAGAAGTCAGCTAGAAATAATAATAATATACTGAACAGACACTTATCCAGAAGGAGAAGTCAGCCCCAAAAAAACTGGCAGAACCACTATAAATACAGGGCACCAGTTCTCATTTGTCACATCTCAGAATTGCAGTTCTGCAGTTTGGTGCGCACTGCAGTTGCAATCTTATGTGCAGGTTTGGAGGAAGAGCTAGTGCAGTTGCAACAGCAGCAAGATCTCAGTATTGGCTTGAATATCTCTTGGCTAGGGTTTGGAACATTTGATCAGTCTTTGTTGATTCGCTATCCTTGGGGATTGATGCGCTACTTTTTGTTTGGCTATCTAGCCTAGGGTTTTCTTCCAGAGGAATTCTCAGTCAATGTTAAGGTGCTTGGAGGGAGGCTTCGGCCTATGGTTGGGTGACGAAGGTATCGTCAATGGTAAAATGAGCACACCATCTTCTATATTCTAACACTAACCTACACTTGAGTTTAGGTGAATCCACAAATAATCAAGAAGAATACTTGGCCTTATACCAAGGGTTGAACATCCACAAATCAAAGGAGATTAGATCTCTTATAGTCCTTGGGGTTTTACTCTTTATTTATTATTTAAAAAATGTGAAACTTGAACCCCTATCATACCACAAGTCTCTATAGACTAATATTCAGAATCCAAGTACTAGTGAGGATTTTTATCTCTATTGAGATCTATCGGGTCCTTAGATATCTCAACATCCAAGAGGAATACATGGAAAATGGAGTGTGATTGAATCAAGGAATGTTAAGCCAAAATGGGAGGGGATCCTACATTAGATTTCATCCCATGAAATTGTTCAAATCAAACATTAGAATTGGCATGTAGTTTGGAATGGAGAATGAGTGGTGCATCTCTCTAAATCAGATGAGATGGGTTATATAAACATCCCCTCCCCCCATACTCTCTATTCATACCATCAAGCTCGGTCAAGTGAGTGATTTAAATCCTGACAGGATGGGTTTACTCAACAAATATGGGATTTTGTTCCTTCTCAACCTTCAGTGGAGTTATATTGCAGTCAACCTAGTAATAGCTCCATTTACTCCAACATTTGTTTGTTACGTCTTAGGGTTATGGTTCTAGCATATCCTCTATAGTGGGTTTTGGATCGTATTGTCTCAATTTCAGTGGGTGGTCTCCAATCAATATTTTTTGTGGATCTAGTTTATTTAACTTAAATCCCTCTATCATGGAGGGTAGTTATCACATCAATCACTATGATCCTTGTGAAATTGTGAATATTCATTGTAATGTCCCCTTTCATGTGATATTGACCATAGGAGACTTAGTAGCCTAGTTGTTCTCCCTAGGCTATAGTCTCACTGAGAAAAAGAGGACTAAGAGGGAGAAAAGGGTTCACCAAATAATTAAAGTTAATTTCATAAATTCACTTTACCTTTTTCTTTTTTAATCTTTGTCACCTTATGAAATTAACTTTAATTATTTGGTGACCCATTCTCTCCCTATTAGTCCATTTTTTCTTAGTGAGACAATAGCCTAGGGGGAACAGCTAGGCTACTAAGTCTCCCATGGTCAATATCACATGGAAGGGTCACCTTCCATGTGATATTGACCATGGGAGACGTAGTATCCTAGATGTTCCCCCTAGGCTATAGTCTCATGTCCACTTCCATGTGATATTGACCATGGGAGACTTAGTAGCCTTGTTTCCCCCCCTAGGATATAGTCTCACAATGTCCCCTTCCATGTGATATTGACCATGGGAGACTTATTAGTCTATTTTTTCCCCCTAGGCTATAGTCTCACTAAGAAAAAGGGGACTAAGAAGGAGAAAATGGGTCACGAAATAAGTAAAGTTAATTTCATAAGGTGACAAAGATTAACAAAGCAAAAGGTAAAAAGTGAATTTATGAAATAATGGGAGAAAAAAAACATTAGAATCCTAAGTAATAATTTAAGTGATAAATAGAAGATGGGATAAAAGGAAGGAGGGTGACTTTCTCAAGTCATTGTTGTCATTTCTCACTTTCATCTTTGAGCTCTCCAGCTTAGACATTTTGAGGGTTTTGAGTAAAAAAACCCTAGAGATCAGCAAGGAGGTGAAAGATTCCTCTGTTTATGATCCAAGATTGGCCAAGGTGGTGAAATATTCCACCCTCATCATTCTATTCAGTTCAGAACAATTTTAGTATTGCTTTGTAAAATCAAGGGCGCAAATTTGTGGTTTTCTGCAAAACTGGGGCACACTGTCTAGGAGAGAAGAGATTATGGGGCTTGAGGACCTTGGATATGGAGGCGATCTCACTTTAGAGGTGTTTTTCACCACCATGGTGCCTTTTCTCACTAGTTTCAGAGAGGTTCTCACTGGATATTTATTTATTATTGAAGCTAGGAGAATTTCTAAAGGAGGGCGCATTGGTTCTCGGAGATACAGAGAGTTGGAGTGTCTAATATATTTTTACATTTGAGGGATCCAATCCTATGATCCTATCATCTCCATATCTATAGATTTGTAGCACTTTTCAGGGGTTTGGAGGCTAGAACAAGAAGGGCCAAATTTCCTAGGGGATTTCCAGCCAGAGAGGGGCACAACTCGGCCAGAACAACCACCAAGAATATTAAAGGGAGAGAAATTGATCTTCATGATTCTCTCATGTATCTGTTGGGAGTTTAGGAGAGCCATATATCACTATTTGTATTGTATATTGAAGCTATTCTCCACCACATATATTATTACACCATCTCTATTTCATATCTGTCCATCTCTTGTACTGAGGTCAGCTATATACTTAAATAAAATGCAGATCTGAGGTATTGGTGGAAATTTCTTCCATTTATTCTATTCCATATTGTTTTGTATCCATTTTTTATTTATTTTATTCATTTTCTTGTTGTAAAAACTCTAAAATCAACCTCAATGCAACTTATAAGGAAAATACAACAAATTGTTTGACAAAAAACCCACACTTAGAACAACAATAATCCACAAAATTACTGGTGAATCTATTTGGGAATTTTACTATGGTATCAGAGCAAGGATCCTTGCCAACCTGTGATTAAATTGATGACTAGAAGGAGGGGTCGAGGAGGACAGCCTTTGCCAGAGACATCAGAGGGAGAAAAGTTAGAAGGAAGCATGGGGGAGAGATAGGAAACAAGAGATGATAATGATAAGGAAGTTTGTTATAACCCTAAATTGCACCTCACATGCTTACCTGGCATCAGGCCAACTCATATCTCTTCCTTGCCAAAGGCATGTTGAATAAACTCTTTGAAAAACCTCTTAAATCAAGTAACCCGCGCCCTAACCCACTGCTGGGCGCGTTGGAACGTTGGCAGGCCTTATACTGCACGCGTTGGAATGCTGGCTGGCCCACTACAGCCCACGTTTACCTAACAAAGCACAAAAATAGGAAAGTTGCCGACGGAATGAAAAGCTTTGGGTCAGTTAACTGGAACTCCCAGCCATGCATGGCCGAGAGTTCGTCCAAAACCCTAGCTCCTTCTAGCCTATAAAAGAAGGGATAGGGGTACTATTCAAGAGAGGAAAATCATAG